>CAUYON010110946.1:0-40732 GCA_963573935.1 Arctocebus calabarensis | reverse complement strand
CCCAGCTACTAGGGAGGCTGAGGCAAGAGAATCGCTTAAGCCCAAGAGCTGGAGGTTGCTGTGAGCAGTGTGACGCCACGGCACTCTACCCAGGGCGATAAAGTGAGACTCTGTCTCTACAAAAAAAAAAAAAAAAATGAGGTTCTATGAGAAACCTTTCCTGGAAAAGCTCTGGGCATCTGACATTAACAACATGTATGGGGACTCTGTGGCACAGAGATACAACCACAGAGATACTCTGAGCAGGACTATCTCAGTGCAGGGAAAGTGGGCACAAAGGCCTAGAACAAGAATGATGAGGTGATGGGTGATATAACAGGTGTTCCTGTCCAAATAGACCTGGCCAGGAAGGGTCGGACTCATATACCTCCCAGGAAATAGGAATGCTGCCAATTGCTGCCCTCCCTGACCCTTTAAAACCCCATCCTCCATAACCCACGTGTGGAATTCCTTTCTTGATTTCACCCTACCTATATCCAGGTAGAAATAGACCACATTATTTCTACAGAACGGGGATTCTGTTTTTCTTTGTTTCGTGCCTTGAAATAATCTTTCATCCTTGGGTCCAGAACTTTTCAAGGGGGTTTCAGGAAAAGGTGGAGTGGGCTGCAAGAGGGCAGGTCCAAGGGCAGGGATCTAGGGCATTCCATCAGAGAAGGGGGAGAGTGAGGCTCAGGAGCTCTGGCCAGCACAATGAGAGCAACGCACCATTTTAAAAAATTAAATAACCATTAATTTCACTTGTTTTATTTTAGTTAGTTTTTTTTTTTTTTTTGGCAGTTTTTGGCCAGGGTTGGGTTTGAACCCACCACTTCTGACATATGGGGCCAGCGCCCTACTCCTTTGAGCCACAGGAGCAGCCCATGTTTTACTTTAGTTTTTAGAGATAAGGTCTTGCTATGTTGCCTGGACTAGGTATGAACTTGGCTCAAGTGATCCTCCTGCTTGGCCTCTGGAATAGCTGGGACTACAGGTGCTGCCAAAGCATCCGGTTGATCAGGTTCTTTCCTAAAAATCCCGGGGCTCCCCAAAGAGAGAGGGCTCCAGCCATCCAGGGTAGACCCACGGGTGTGAGCGACCCAGGCACAAGGGGACAGCTTGAGTGCCCTGGGACCCTTAACCTGAAGCTCCTGGCAGGCTCCCTCCACCGCTCTGGAGCCCAGGATTCTCCCTACCTGGGCCCCCCACTCTCCTACTACACAGCGTTGGGCCTGCCATGTAGTGGACCACCACTCTGACCACCAGACTGGGACTCAAATGGGCAAGAAATCCTTGGATTTCCTGGGTTGACGGAAGGGACCAGATTGTCAAGGGGAGGGCCAGGCGAGGGGACCAGTAGGGAGGCGGCGACCAACCTGGGTGGGCTGAGGTTAGAAAGAGGCCTTTGAGGGCCGAGCAGGAGGCTGCAGGCTGTTGGGAGCCAAGGTGTGTGTGTGCGCGCGCGGCGGGAGTTAGAGGAGTGTCTAGTCCAGGACGGCTGATGGGCAGGGTGACATACAGGTACTAACTCAGCAAAGGGGGGGGAGGGGCAGGCGACAGAAGTGGGTCCTGATGCCCGTAACCCTGGACCCAAGGTTTGCAGTACGCAAGACCAGACCACACACTATCCACTCGCTGTTCTGGGCCAAGACCCCTCCATCCACGGCTTCAGGCTCTTCAAGTCCAGGTAGCCAGACCTCCAGACGTGTTTAGAACCTGTGACCGACTGGGGTGGGGGTGGGAGATTCAGCCTTATGACCAAGGAGAGGGCTCCGCACCTCCCTTCCCGAGTGAGCCCTGGGAGCTCCTCCAGAGACCTTGCCCTCAGGCTCCGAGGGTTCGTTCCTCCGCCCCGTCCTGCCTGTCTGCGGATGGGACAGAGCCAGGGAGCCCATGGGAGCCTCTTCCCCATCAAGAATCCTTTGGGATCCCAAGTCTACCCTGCAGGGTCCAGAACTGTTAGGGGAGAGGGTGGGCTACGGGGGCGCCTCCGTGGTGAGGGGCAGAGGAGGGATCCCACTTGGGAAGGAAAGGGCGAGCTGTGCCAGTGGGGACCTGAAAGGGGGAAGTACCCAAGAATCCCAACACCGGCTCCAGCTCCTCCGCTTTCGGGTTGGCTCTCAGTCCTGGTGTGGTCAGACCCTGCGGGGGAGGCGGGAGAGGTGCAGTTCCCCGCCAACAGCGGGCAGAAGGCGCTGAGCTGTGACACCCTTTCTCGCCCCAAACTCTGGGGGTCCAGCACCATCCTGTCCCTTCCTCAGCTTCCTTCTCTCCTGGCAACTAGGTACCCCCTCTCCGCAAGCCATTCCCCTCTTTCCCTGATCGCTCTGTGACTGGCCTGAACCCCTACCAGGTGGGCTGTTCAGGAGTGTGGCCATGGGCAAGATGGCGCTGGACACCGAGTTTGCCTGTGGCTGCTTCCCCCAAGTAGTGGAGGAGCTCTTCAGCAATGCAGTCTCGGTGATGGGCTCCTGCACTGCTGGAGATAGTGCACAGCTGGGTGCCAAACACCTGGTCACCCTCAAGGACGCCTACATCAAGAAACAAGCTTTTGCTGAACGATGACTGGGTGGAGAAGGAGATAAAGAAGGAAATCACAAAACTACAATGAAGCCACAGGCTATGGAAACCTGTGGGCTACAGCAGCAGTCCTAAGAGGGAAATTCATCGCATTAAATATCCACATCCAGAAAACAGAAGGAGTGCAACCAACAATCCAATGAATCATCTCAAGGAACTGGAAAAGGAATGCTCAATGCTCAATGCTCAGCTTCTTCCAACTACTGAAAACATCAGAAAGGCTTCCTCCCATCCCTGACCTCTGTGTGTATGTGTTGGGGGGTGGGGAGGGCAGCTGATCCTAGCCAGTCACCATCATTTGCCCAACTAATCAGATTTTGACTGCTCTGGATCATATGCTGTATCCAGTTCACCATCTCCTCGCTGTGCTCCCTGAGCTATGACTCTGGGTAAGATCCTCATGCCAGGTATGGCTGGGTTCTCTCTTTCCCCTTATCATTCTAGGAGAGCTCAGCTGAATGACCTTTCTGGTCTGCCATCTTGCTCCACCCACTCTGTAGCTAACAGGTCTTGAGAGGTAGAGTTTATTTTGGGAGCATTTTCCTGAAATTCTGATCTTAGTTCCGAGGTTTTCATCTAATTTTCAGTATTAAAATGAGCACTTTTTCCTTTCTGTGTAGTTCTAAATATATTTATGTGTATAACCTACTTAGCAAAACCTTGCAATTAGATATGTGTCCCAGGTAAATTAATTTCATACCTAAAGAGAGCCCCCTCTGGCTGTCAGTTTGGTAATTAACATTTGATTGACTCTGCATGTGAAAATAGAGCACAAATAAATAGTTTTTAAACTTTATTTATTTATTTATTTGCAGTTTTTGCCCGGGGCTGGGTTTGAACCTTTGGCTTATGGGACTGGCGCCCTACTCCTTTGAGCCACAGGTGCCGCCCTATTTTTAAACTTTTTAATTCTTAATATTTGACTTTATGAATCATATTTAAAGCAGTATGCACTAAGGTTTCCAAATGTTAGAATAGCTTTATAGTTATTTCTAGCAGTAGGTTTATGATAGAGAAAATTCTGTGATGTGAGGGGTGACAAAAGCACCAATTTATAGAGCCAGGTGTTACAACTGTACTGTTAGCGGCAGCCCTCTTTCATGCTTTATTTGAATTCCTGGAATTTTAAACAATGACATGGATAGGGAAACCTAGTAAAAATAGGTCATCTTTTTTGTTCTTTTTTGAAGGTAGTTTTCTCTAGCAATTGTTTTTAAATGTATTAAGTTTCATAACATTATGGTTTAGGTTTTTCTTCTCCTTGGGTTAAATAAATCTATCCTTAGAAAGCTAGTAACTGTAGCTCACTGTGGCAAAGAGAGCACACGGGGTGCTGGTCACATTCCCAGACCCAGCAGTGTATCATCCTCACCAAGCTGCTCTCTCCCTCTGCCTGGATGGAAGGAAAACACCAGCTGTTCTCTGTTTTGCTCTGGGCTGTGTGGGGATGAGCAGGCACAGCAAATGAAAAATAAACAGTATTTTGTAAGAACCTACCTTTGAGCCATGTTGGACTGGACACTGGGTCAACCCTAGGCAAGGTCTAGCCTGCTCTCTCTGCCTGTGGTACCATGGGAAAGCCTTGTGTCCCAGTCTCTCTGGGAAAGACATCCTATATCCTCCAAAAAAGCCAGTTTCTCCTTTGAACTCCTGGTACCACCTCAGACCATCCCCCCCAAGATCTAGTTTTTCAACTGTGAGCCAAGTTGTGTTGCTAGCTGACCAACTATCATAAGGACAGGTGAGCTACCATTGTGCTCATGTGGTTGGCTAAGCCACACCTACCCTTTTCCCCACCCCAACACAAACTGTCCCCCCATCTCTTTTTCTCTCCCTCCCTCTCTCTCTCCACACACACACACACACACACACACACACACACACACACACACACACTCTAAAAATGTACACCAGTGGTAGTCCCTAAAACTCTTTCCCACCTAGTCAAGATAGTAAATCAGAAGCAATCTCAGGTTAATAGCAGGGATTTAGAAATAAATCCATCCTCAAAGAAATAAAGATGTATTTCTATTTAATTCATCCCACACGATGAAAAAAAAAAGGTAGTGATCAAGGCAGATGAAAGTGAACTGCCTTAAACTTAACCATCTGGAAGCCTCAGTCATGTCTCTTGAAAGAGAAGTGGCATCTTTATTAGAAGAGATCAGCATACACTTGGCACTTGGTGTATAGCTACTGAGCTGAAGAATACATTCAAAACCCAGTGAGGAAAGGATGGATGGAAAGTGTTTGCATTCACCTGGGACAGGCAGAAGTACACATTCAAGGCCTTATTAACTTGCCTGCTCTCAATTACTTCCTAGCCTGAAGGAACCTTGTGAGTCTTCACACTTAGAAAATGGTCCTGGATCACCCTAATGCCAACATCATGTTAACGGAATCTGATGGACAGGAAGTGATGCTTCCTGTGATGGCAAGAAAGGAGCCATTGCAGTAACTATGGTATCCAGATGCTCACACCCTTCAAGGATGAAAATCTGAGTCATTCTAAGAACCAACAACCTAGCCCAGCTCAGTTGCCATCCCAGGGTGAAAAGAGGCTACAATTAGTGGTAGGAGAAGCAGGTGATAGCCACTGGTTATAGTCTTGCGATCAGCTGGAGTGGTGACTATATTTGAACTTGTCCCACAAACTCTCCTGTGTAATTTTTTTTAAGAGAGGGTAATCAGCCACCAAATTGAAGAATCAGTGACAAAACAAAGTGGACATGGGGGCATGAGTGCAGCAGAATAGGGGAAGGAGTAGGCATGGAGTAGGCTTTCTTACGTGCCTGTGTCTTCCTGCTGAGGGCTTTCTCTGGGCAGAAGTGAGTGCTTAGCCAGCACCAGGGAGATAGCATCTTAGGACAGCACCTGGAAAATGGCCTGCAGAAACTGGTAGCTATGTACTCCAGGTTCCTGGAGGCATGGCGATGCAATTCAGAGGGAGATCCCAACTTGATGGGTTTTGACTCTCAGAATCCTTGAAACTAAATCCTTTTCTTCTCCTTCTTGATTTGGCTGTGTGAGCAATTAAATTCAAAGGCTATGAATAAGGTATAATCTTATTCATTTCTGTTTCTCTGAAACCTCTTATTTTTGAGACAAGATCTCATTTTGCCTTCCAGTGCAATGGTGTTATCACAGCTCACTGCAACTTCAAATTCCTGAGCTCAATTTGTCCTCCTGCCTTAGCCTCCCAAGTATCGATAAGTGTGCACTACTGCACCTGGCTAATTTTTCTATTTTTGGTAGAGATGGGGGGTCTTACTCTTGCTCAGGCTGGTCTCAAGCTCCTGGCCTCAAGCAATCTTCTTGCCTCAGCCTCATTAAGTGTTGGGATTACAAGTGTGAGGCATGGCACCCAGCCTGAAACTTCTTTTTCTTCCACAATAGGAAATACTTGTTTGAAAAAACAAGCAATAGTGTGCTTGATATTATAATGTTCAGTCTTGCAGATGGTATAAAATAAGGAGAGGCTGAATATGCCACATGAACTTGTAATATCTGTGACCTCTAAGTCAGTGGCATAGGAGTCATTTTGTTGCCCCTATAATGCGGCATATACAAAAACACAACATTGGAAACATAAAAGTCCTATATTTATCCATAGCTCTAAGTATATAACTAGTAATTAAATTTCTTAGTGATAGAGTACATGTATATTCAAATTCTCTAGGAAATGTCAAACTGTTCTCCAAAGTATTATTCTAATTTATATCAACAGTGGAAGAAAGCTCTTAATTCTTCAACCCTGCCAACATACTCTTTTCTGATTTAAAATTTTTGCCACTGTGGTAACTATAAAATGGCATTTCATTTTAGTTTAATTTGCATTTCCCGTATGACTAATGAAGTTGAGTATCTTTTTTATTTATTTGCCATTTGTACTAATCTGTAAAATCTCTATTTCTTTTTTGCAGTTTTTGGCCGGGGCTGGGTTTGAACCCTCCACCTCCAATATATGGGGCCGGCACCCTACTCCTTTGAGACACAGGTGCCGCCCCAAATTGCTATTTCTTTTGCTTGTTTTTAATCATTTTCTTTTTATATCATAGAATTCTTAGGAAATATATATAAAAATATGTACGGGAATATGTATGTCTTCTGTCAGTTATATGCATTGCCAACATTTTTGCAAAGGTGTATTTTCACACTCCTTAAATTTTTTTGACATATACATTCTTTTTTGTAATGTAGTCAAATTAATCAAATTTTTCTATTAGCATTTGCATTTAAGGATAAATGTCCTTCTGACATACAAAATACACGCATTCAATCTCAAAATACTCGCATTCCTTCCCTGTTCCAATATATTCTCTTATGTTATCTTCTAAAAGTATTGATTTCTCTGAATGGTGGGAGGGAGTAGTCTATTTTCTTTTTTTCCTTGTGAATAGCTTATTATGCTAACATCATTTATTGAGAAGTCCATTTCACTGATCACCAACATTGGCTATTTCGTGAGTCAAGTTTCCATATATTTGTGAGTCTGTTTATAGGCTTTCCATTTGTTCCATTTATTAATAATAATTTTTTCTATCTCTGTTCCAATATCACATTGTATCAATTACTGTAGCTTTGTAATAAGTCTTTATTTATGGTACAAAAGCCCCTTCACATTTTCTTCTTCAGGAATATGCTGGTTTTTTCTCTTCTGCTTAGTGAAGCCATGGGGGCAGGGCCACCCTGAGACCTTGGACCTATAGATCCATCAGTGTGCAGTGTCAGCCTGGGAGAGCTGCAGACATCTAACTCTAACCCCAGCAAAGCCATGAGGGGAGAGGGCTGCCCAACCTCCACACCAAGAGGGATCTGGAATCAAAGGAGATTATTCTCAAGCCTCAACATTTTATGCTATTTAACCCGTTGGGGCAATTAGCTTTCTTGGAACTTGCCATCCCTTTCTCGTCGGCTATTTCTCCCTTTTGGAAGGGGAGTGTCTACTCAATGCCTATCCCACCCTGGTATTTGGGAAGCACAGAACTTGTTTGATTTCACAGGCTCATGTCCAGAGAGGAATTTGCATCAGGATGAAATATACCTTTGAGTCTCACCCATGCCTGATTTAGATAATATTTAGGTGAGACTTTAGAATTTACACTTTTGCATTAGTGGTGGAATAAATTAAGACTTTTGGCACTATTGAGATGGAATGCGTGTATTTTGTATGTCAGAAGGACATAAATTTGGTGGATGAGGGAATAGAATGGTATGGTTTGAATGTTTGTGTCCTCCCAAAATTCATGTTGACAATCCCCAATGTAATAGTTTTAAGAGGTGAGGACTTTAGGAGACGACTAGGCCATGAGAGCTTCACCCTATGAATGGGATTAGTGCCTTACTGAAGGTCTTGGGGGTGAGTTTGGTCCTCCCAGCTCTTCTCCATGTGAGGACACAGCATAGGATGCCATCCTGGAAAGAGACAAACCCTCACCAGACACCAAACCTGCTGGCACCTTCTTAGACTTTGAGCTGCCAGAATTGTGTGAAATAATGATATTCTTTATAAATTACCCAGTCACAGGTATTTTTTATAATAGCAAGAATAGACTAAGACAATCTCCACTGTGATTTATTCTTTGATCAATGATACATAGAGAGGGTGCTAAAAGAAATGTATACACAATTTAAGAAAGGAAAAATTACATTAAAATTATAATACTTGGGGGCCTGTGGCTCAGTCAGTAAGGCACTGGCCCCATATACCGAGGGTAGCGGGTTCAAACCTGGCCGCCACTGAACTGCAACAAAAAAATAGCCGGGTGTTGTGGCAGGTGCTGAGGCTGAGAATCACCTAAGCCCAGGAGTTGGAGGTTGCTGTGAGCTGTGTGATGCCATAGCACTCCACCGAGGGCCATAAAGTGAGACTCTGTCTCTACAAAAAAAAAAAAAATTATAATACTCAATATATACTAATATCAAAAGATAAATACAATTCACGTTTGACTTCTGCAATTATGAGAGGTGCTTAGAGTAGTTACCATCAGTGTCCAGACACTTCTGATTATGACAAACTACTGCTTGAGCCATGTTGATCAAGGTGTCCACTTATATTGCTGCTCATGCTGTTTAAATTTTTCCCGAAGCACCACTAGTAGAGCTGGTTTTCTATGGCACATCAAATCTTTTACGGTCCCCCATAAGTAGAAGTCAAGGGATGTTAGGTCAGGAGAACATGGGGGAAACTCAACCTCACCTTTCAACCTATCCATTGTCCTGGCAAATTCTCATCAAGGTAAGCTCTCATGCCTCAGTGCATTTTATAATCTTGGGATGAAAATTTTCCATTTTAATGTTTTAAGAATGCATCATATGTTTGATAGATGCACATTGTTTGGTAGACCTCTATGGCAAGCATGTAAACTGTTCCAATACCATAGTGGATGAGTAAGGACTTGTTGCTGTGTGAGTCCTCCCAGATCTTCCCTTGTGCCCATCACACACAGTACCATGCCTTAAACTTATCACATGCAATTGTGAGGCATGTGAGAGGTTCTGTTGCATACTCACACCTCCATTGTTATCGTAATTTTATAATGTTTTTGAATTTCAAATACCACTTCTGAATGTTCTTGCCCTCCTTGAAGGACAACCATGCTTCGGCCATTTTCTTTGTCTTACCTGTCCCAAGGTGATGCTAGCATTCAAATGATTAACACTATCTTTTGAGTGAATGTCATACTACACATTGGTACCGTAATTCAATTTAACTTCCAAAAGTAATACATAGATAGCACCTTTTAAAATGTGTATACATTTTTTGGCACCCCAGATATGTGTTCCCTAACTCCCAAATTTATGGGCTGTTTCATTATCTTTTCATTTTTGGTTTATAATTCAATAGCATTATAGTCAGTGATTATGGATTATATGACATCACTATTTGAAATGTATTTGTTATGTCTTGGGTTTCAGCCAAGTATGTGCTCATTTTCTTAGGAGATTCTGGGTGCCCTTGAAAATAATATATGACCTACAAATGTTGGGTATAGTATTCATTAAATGTTTTTCAATAAGTCCAGTTTCCTAATCATATTGTTCAAATCTTCTATGTCCTTATTGATATTTTGCCTCTTCAGTCTATCAGTTACCAAATTTGTGTTAAGTTCTCCCACTATCATGGTGGATTTGGCTACTAGTCATTGAGTTTGAAAATACACATAACAATGAGTATATAAATCTTTATACTCTTTACTCACAGTTAACTATTTTTGGCTTGTCACTCTTTTATACAAATCTTTAGTATAAAGCTTAATGGATTATTTCAAAGTGAACACACGTGTGAATATTACCCATGTTAATAAATAGGATATTTGGCTCGGCGCCTGTGGCTCAATGGGCTAAGGCGCCAGCCATGTACACCTGAGCTGGTGGGTTCGAATCCAGCCTGGACCCACCAAACAACAATGATGGCTGCAACCAAAAAATAGCCGGGCATTGTGGCGGGCGCCTGTAGTCCCAGCTACTTGGGAGGCAGAGGCAAGAGACTCGCTTGAGGCCAGGAATTGGAGGTTACTTTGAGCTGTGATGCCACGGCACTCTATCCAGGGTGACAGCTTGAGGCTCTGTCTCAAATAAACAAATAAATAAATAGGATATTTCCAGTAGAAGCAACCCCTTCACCATTTTCAAATTCCCAGCCCCTCATTCCTCCAAGAAAAACTATTATCTTGACATATAAGGCCATAGATACTTTTTGCCTGGTTTTGAACTATACACACACACTCACACACACATATATATGTGGATTCCATCTATTTATATGGATTCATTCAGCATAAATTCTTTTGTGCCTGGCTTATTTTACTCAACATCTTGTGTTTGAGGTTCATACATGTTGTTGTATGCAGCAGTTATAAACAACTCATGTTGCTTGTAACAATTATTCATGTATCTTCACTCTCATTGCACTATAATATTCCCTTACACAAATAAACTGCAATTTATCCATTCTACTGTTGATGGACATTTGGGTATTTCCAATTTAGGGGTCTTATGACAAATGCGTCTATAACATTCTTATAGATGTTCTTTAGTGATATATGTGTACATTTCTGTTGAGTACAAACCTAGGAGTGAAAATGTTGCTTTATAGATTGTGCTTATATTCAACTCCAACTGATATAGCTAAACAGCTTTCTCACATAGTTGCTGCCACCTTCCATGCTCACCAGTACTGTTTAAGAGTTTCAGCTACTCTGTGATCTCACTAACACTTCTACTGAAAAGATTGCCATTCAACATTGTCATAAATCAAGTATCCATATATATGTGTCTGTTTCTAGATTCCATTTCATACATCTATTTATCTATACTCAAACAAATACCATGCTGTCTAAATTACTCCATGTTCTGGTTATCCACTGATACATAACAAGCTACCACAAACTTAGTGGCATAAAACAACAATTATTTGTTATTATTATCATTACATATCACAGTTGCAGGGGTTGACTTGGCTCAGCTGGGAAGTTTTTGTTCAAGGTCTGTCATGCAATCACAGTCAGACAGTGGCTAGGATCATAGACATCTCAAAGGCTTCCTTGCTCTGTCTTGTGGTTGATGGTGGCTTAAACTAGGACATCAGCAGGGACTATTGGCTAAAATCCCTATCCATGGGCTCCCACAGGGCATGGGCAGCCTTATAGCAAGGTGGGGTCCCAAGGTGAATGTCCTGGGAGAAAGCCAATTAAAACTTGTATTGCTTTTTGTGACTTAGCCCAGAAGTTACACATCATTTCTGCCATGCTCCCTTCAGCAAGGCTGTTGCAAAGGCCCACCCAGGTTTAAGGAAAAAGGATATGGACTACATCTCTTAATGGGGGAGTACAAAATTCTGGAACAGTACATGGGATGCAAAATACTATCATATCCATTTGGGAGAAAATCCAATCTGCACACTGCAGTTTTATAAAAAATAAGAGTGGATATCTGGTATAGTACACTCTACAATTTGTTCTTTCTTTTTCATTTGTTAACTTTTTATTTGGCCTGTCACTCTTTTATATGAATTTTAGAACAATCTTGCTGATTACAACAACAAATCTGTTGGAATTCTTATTGTAATTATGTTGACTCTATAGATCAATTTAGGGTAAAATTTTAGCTAAGATGTACAGTATTATGTCTTCTGTTATCTTTAGTTTGCCAGGAATTTTTTATTATGAAAGTATATTTATCAATTGGTTTTTCTCTATGCATTGAGATGATCAGATGACTTTTCCCTTTCTTCAGTTAATGTGATAAAATATATTGATTGATTTTTCTAATGCTATACTAAACTTGCAGTCTGTGATAAGTCAAATTTGGTTCATTTTATGGGTCAATTTGGCTGAGCTAAGAGATACTCAGAGAGCTAGTAACACATTATTTCTGGGAGTGTGTGTTCCCAGAAGAGATTAGCATTTGACTTGGTAGACTGAGTAAAGAAAATAGTCCTCACCAGTGCAGGAGTGCACTATCCAATTCCACTGAGAGCCTAAATAGAACAAAAAGGTAGAGGGGGAATTTGCTCTCTCTTTGAGCTGGGACTTCTGTCTTTTCCTCCTTTTGGCCATCAACCCTCCTGATACTCAGGCCTTTGGACTCAGGCTGGAAATTACATCATCAGCTCTCCTGGTTCCCAGTCCCTTGACTCAGAATGAATCACACTACCCATTTTCCTAGCAGATTGTGGAGATATTTAGATCTCCCATTGGTTCTGCTTCTCTGGATAAGTCTGACTAACACAATTAGTGCTAGGTCATTCTTTCACTATATTGTTAGACGCAGTTTGCCGTCATTTACTTAAGATTTTTGTATCTAACTTCTTAAGTCATACTGGGCTGTAATTTTTTTTTTCTTATAATGCCATTACCTGTTTTTTGGTATCAAATGTTATTCTTACATCATAAGTTGAGTTTACAAGTATTTTCTCTTGGAGCCAATCTTGGCAGGGGAAGGAGCATACCTATATTGGACACTCAATCAAAGGGGTCTGTATATTACACTGGCAGTCAACAGGAGCTGCATCTCATGCTGGATCAGTGAGGGGTCTGTATCTCACACCATCAGTCAGTGCAGGCTACAAGGTGGTGGTGGACGGTGCATTGTAAGGTGTGGGCTTTGGTGCCCTCTTGTGGGACTTGCATGCCTTACTGACAATGCTGAAGACAGGCGAGGGAAGGAGGGAAAGGATGGAAGTTAGACCCTCCTGGGTTTATCCCCACACCAAACTCGAGTGAGTCACCTTGAAGAAGTCCTCTTCACTGAGACTTGGTTTCCTCATCTGTACAAACAGTGATGATTGCATCCATTTCAAAAGACTGCCGGGATAGTGCAGAGGAGATCATGCAGGTGACTCAACAGTGGCACCTCCTCTGACTCCTCAATGAACAGAGGGTTTTACTATCTTGCCCTGTCCCCTCCATCCTGTGCCTATGGCTGCAGGAGCAAGAGAATGGTCCTGAGCTCCTGGGTTTCCACTGGCCACAGGACCAACCCCAAATGCTCTGGCATGGGTCTCTAGGGCCTGGACACCCTACTTGCTCCTCTACCCAGCCTCAGCCAAGCAGACTCCATTTGTTCCCACATAGTCCTGCCAGGCCCCTCCCCACCCTCACAAATTCCCATCCTGCTTCCATCCCTGATGTGGGTGGGGCATCTTGTCCCTCCTCTGGACCTGGACCCCTCTCCCAGCCCAGCTCAGCCCAGGCCACCCCTTTCATTGTCCTCCTACCCCCCATCAGGATCCCAGCTGGTTTATTCACAGATACTGACAAGCTGGTATAAAATTCATACAGAAAACTCAAGGGACCTAAGACAGTCAAAATTATCTTGAAGCAGAAGGGCAAAGATCAGAGGATTCACACTTTCTCATTTTGAAACTTACTACAAAACTACAGTTATGGCTCGGTGCCTGTGGCTCAACGGGCTAAGGCGCCAGCCACGTACACATGAGCTGGCGGGTTCGAATCCAGCCCCAGTCCGCCAAACAACAATGACGGCTGCAACCCAAAAATGGCCGGGCGTTGTGGCGGGCGCCTGTAGTCCCAGCTACTTGGGAGGCGGAGGCAGGAGACTCGCTTGAGCCCAGGAATTGGAGTTTGCTGTGAGCTGTGATGCCACAGCACTCTATCCAAGGTGACAGCTTGAGGCTCTGTCTCAAAAAAATCAAAAAACAAAAAACTACAATTACAAGACCCTGAACTTGTAATAGAACAGAACTGAGAGTCCAGAAATGAACTCTCACATTCATGTCAAGTGATTTTTGACAAGAGTGCCAAGACAATTCAAAAGAATAGTCTTTTCACCAAATGCTGAGAAAGGTGATAGTCACATGCAAAAGAGTAAAATTGGAGCCCTACCTGATACCATATACAAAAATTAACTCAAAATGTATCAAGTTCTAAGTATAAGAGCTAAATTTTATAAATTCTTAGAGAAATATGGGAATAATTCTTCATGATTTGGGGTTTGGCAATGATTTCGTGATTATGACTCTAATACCACAAGCAACAAAAGAAAATTGATAATCTGGATCTCATCAAGATGTAAGACTTTTGCACTTCAAGGGATGCTACAAGAAAGGGAAAGACAGCGTGATGCCTGTGGCTCAAAGGAGTAGGACACCAGCCCCATATGCCGGAGGTGGCGGGTTCAAATCCAGCCCCCAGCCAAGAACTGCAAAAAAAAAAAAAAAAAAAAAAAAAGTAACCAGAGGCCAAGCCCTGGATCCAACCACACGTAAAAAAAAAAAAAGGAAAGTGAGAGCTAACCCACAAAATGGGATTACTTTCTGCAAATCATTTATCTGACAAGTGACTTAAACATATAAAGAACTCTCACAACTCAATGATAAAAAGACAACCTAATCAAAATGTGCAAATTTTTGAATGGGTATTTCTCAAGCAAGGTATACAAATGAATGGACTACATGAAAAGACGCTCAACATCATTAGCCATCAGGGAAATGGGAATCAATATCATAGACAGACACCACCTTTCACCCATGGGGATGGCTATCATTAAAAGAAGTCAGGTAATAAAAAGTGTTGATGAGGATGTAGAGAAATTAGAACCTCCATACTGCTGTAAATGTAAAAAGGTACAGCTGCTTTGGAGAAACAGCCTGCAGCTTCTCAAAAAAGTTAAATATAGAGCTTCCCTTTCACCCAGAAATCCCACTGCTGACCCTTCTAATCCCACAGCCCCTCAAAGGGAATTTTCCTTCCCACCATATTCTGGGCTAGAGTGTGTTTTGATCTGCCCTTGGGCATGCCCACTGCCTCCCATTCTTTTAGAAGAACCAATGAGTGTCTTTTCATTACCAGGTATCTATGACAAAACTGCAGTCAGTTTTCAGAATTTTTGATAGAACAGTCCAGACCTGAGATCGGATTGACTTCTTTCTGGATATTAGGCTATCATTTGTGAAGTGACCACCCAACAGCTGGGATGTCCAGGTCCTTCACCTTAACTGATGCTGGGGCCACACGATTTCCTCAGCCCTAAGAGTAAAAGGCTCCCTAGACCTGGAGACCACACCCACCTTCATTTAGAGCAGTTGGGGCGCCCTCCCCCCCAATGCCCTATGTAGACAGAGATACACATGGAAGGTCTTCTGTGGTCAACATACCAAGGAATGGACACGACAGCTCTAGCCAAAGGAAGACTATGCTAAGGGCCCCTAAAAAGGAAGCAATGAAGACAGGGAGGTCCAGGAGCTGGGCCTTGAAGGAAGAGAATTTCAACAGGTGAGACAGAACATGCAAAGACATGGAAACCATTTATTTGAGCCATAGGAATTTGTCAGGGGTGGGATGATTCAATATCAGCAATTTCTTATAAGGCAGTTTAATCTAGGCATGTGGGGGAGAAGAGGGAACCAGTGCAGCTAGGCCAGCGGTTCTCGAAATATGTTCCATGGAATCCTAGGGTCTTGAGCTCTTCTGGAGAAACTGCAAGGTCAAAACTTCTTTAATAATAGGACCAAGGCATTATTTGCCCATTTCACAATGTTGACACTTAGCCTGATGGTACAAAAGTGGGTAAAGCTGCCAGAATCAAGTCACCCTCTCCAAACTGTACTGCTTCCAAACTGTTGTCTTCACTATCCAGTGGTCACAGAAAAAAAATCTAGTTTCACATTAAAATGTACTCATAAAGCAGTACAAATAATTTTATTAAGTTTTAAACCTTGAGTACACATCTTTTTACTCTTCCATGTGAGGAAATATGAAAATCACATACTTCTGACTTGCAGTAAAGGACAGAGACAGCCCTGAGAAAAAGCACCTCTGCAATCTTTGAGTTACAAGCTCAGCTAGCTGGTTGTTGTAGGGGACATTATTTCTACTTTAAAGAATAGCTTACAGACAAACTAAGCCTATTTGGACTTGAGGTTTTTTCCAAGCTTTTTTTATTTGAGACAGTCTCACTCTGTGCCCTGGATAGAGTGCTATGGCATCCTAGCTCATAGCAACCTCAATCTCTTGGGCTCAAGCAATCCCCTTGCCTTAGCCTCCCTCCACAATGCCCAGCTAGTTTTTCTATTTTTAGTAGAGATGGGATTTTACTCTTGCTCAGGCTGATTTCAAACTCCTGAGCTCAAGCAATCCACCCACTTCAGCCTCCCCGAGTGCTAGGATTATAGGCATGAGCCATTACAGTTGGCAATTTTTTAAAAAAAATGAATGATGTGAGCTTGAGCTAACCACTTCAAGGTAAACTGCCAGTAATTGTAGCCAATGATAAAAATTTGAGCTTTCAAACAAAATTTGGATTTTGGAAAACTTGCATCTGGCACCGTAAACCTGACAGCTTCCCAGTAGTAGAAGACTTTTCTAATATTGATAGTGATAATAACAAAAGTGCTGTTTTGATATTTATAATAAAATGTGTCAACATTCAGAAGATCTTCATCACTCCATGAGTTTTCCAAGTGACCAACACATGATGCTACAATATCACACATGCATAAAAGATCCATTCAAAGTATAAGATATACCAACAGACTTTAATGTAAAAAATCCATAAAATTCAATAGTAGTCTTTCAGATTCCACGTTATAACTTATCTTAAAGAAACTTCTGTCGGGACCCCTATGTCTCGGTCTCAGTCGACGCAGGAAGGAACCAGGCGTGACACTGATTTGAAGTACAAGCTTGCGGGAGGTGGGCTAACCTTAGTTGCAAGGTAGCCTTTATTAAGGTTATACACAACAGGTGTGGAGAGTTAGGTACTTGACATAAACAGGTGCGGATGAGGGCCGCATGCGCAAGGATTGCCATGTGCTCTCCTCACGTGTTCTTTCCCCACAATCCTCATGAAGAACTACTAAGCATCACTGTTTAACTAGTGAGTGACCAACCTTATCTCATTCCAGAACACTGAGTTACTTGGGGGATTGCCCCCAGGTCAGGAAACGTCTCTAGGTTTGCCAGGAGACTGTCCTATTCTTAGCATTTCCTTTCAATGTGATAAGAATCAGTAACTGTCCTTTGCAAGCATGGTATCCAGTCCTCTACAAACTACCCCTTGTTCAGTTTTGGAGAATATTCACAACTATCTAAAAAATTATTAGGCTAGGCTCACACCTGTAATCTGAGCATTTTGGAAGGCCAAGGTGGGAGTATTGCTGGAGTCAAAGAGCTTGAGACCAGGCCAGGCTAGTTTTTCCATTTTTAGTAGAAATGGGATCTTCCTCTTGCTCAGGCTGGTCTCCAACTTCTGAGTTCAAAGAAGCCTCCCAGAGTGCTAAGATTACAAGCCTGAGTCAGGGACCCAGCCAATTTCCATCATCATTACCAAGCATCACGTAATGCACATAATTGTATATGCTAGACTTTTACAGGGTGGCCATGCAGTGGGGTTGTTTACACCAACATCACCACAAACACATGACCTCAAACACCTCAAAATATATCCAATGAGTAATACATTGGACTACATTGGGCTAGGTACTGGCTGACATCACTAGTTCACAGGAATTTTTCAGCTCTATGATAACTCTGTGGCACCACCGTGCCTATGGGTCTTTGACCAAAAAGTCACCAGGCACTGGTCCTGCGCTGTCTCCGCAGAGATCGTGGCTGATCTGGCCATGTAGTGGCGGTTGCTGGCAATGTCTGTTGGCGTTTGGCTCATTGCCCACCTGGTGGCATCTATTTCTCAGAAAATTCCCCTTTGATCAGAGAGGTGAACATCTTATCAACAAGGGAAATTTTCTAAGAAATAGTTTAATGAATGTGTGAAGTCTCAGAGTTCTTGCAAGAAAATTCCTCTCAAAAGGAACACAGATTGAAGCAGGAAACAAAATGAGGGTGATTATTTTAGCTCCCGAGAGTATGCTTGCATACCCACCAGACACTGCAAAACAGCTTCATGGTAGGCTCACATTTATCCCTGGCTGTTTGCTACAACCCACATTAAGAAATGCATTTCAGTCTGGGTGTGGTGGCTCATACTTGTAATCCCGGTACTTTGGGAGGCCATGGTGGGAGGAAGGCTAGAGGCTAGGAGTTCAAGACCAGCCTGAACAAGAGTGAGATCTCTAGACAAAGTAGAAAATAAATCAAAATAGAAAAATAATCTGGATGTGCTTTATAGTCCCAGGTACTGGGAGGGTGAGGCAGGAGGATCTTTTGAGCCTAGGAGTTGGAGGTTGCAGTGAGTTCTGATGACACCACTACACTCTAGCTGGGACAACAGAGTGAGACTCTATCTCAAAAATAAATAATAATTTAAAAGACAAATTTCATATATGACCCAATATATGGCCACAAATATACATGAAGTAATATTTCTCCTGCAACCTGGGATCCCTCCCCATGCCTTCTGTTCTATTCTACTTAGGATCATCAGATATAGCAATATAAGTACAGAACACCCTGTTAAATTTGATCAGATAAATAAAAAATACTTTTTAAGCATGTGTATGTCAATACACTATCTGGGATACATTTATACTAATTTTTTTTTGGTTACTTACCTAAAATCCAAATTTAACTTGGTATCCTGCATTTTCCCTGGCAACCCTATTTCTACTCAATTAAAAAAAAAATCGATGGTGGAAACCTCCTAGTCCAATGTTATAGCTTGCTATTAAGCCCTAGTCTCCAGTTTGCAAATACTGCCTGAGGCAACAGGACCACGATCCTTGTAGTCCACTGGGGAATCCAGAGTCAGTGGAGAAATCAGGATGTGAACGAGTAGTTACCCTTCCCCTGCTCGGACATACTTTTGAGCATGGGTGGAGGAGCCGCCTAGTGGTATCTTGTGTGCAGCAGTAAGAGGTCTGAGGATTGTTTAAAGAGGAATTTTGCACACATAAATGATTAGTGGCAGTTACTTTCTAAAAAAAATTGGTTTATTAAAGTTCTACATTTAAAAACCTATTTTTCCTTAAATGTTCACATTCAAATTAGAACTCTTATTATGCTGTTTGTAAATACAGTCAATTTTAAGAATAGTTTACAAGGGGGCTTTTGGTTGATGTTCAGTCTCATTTATAAGCTAGTTTAAATAAGAACTCTTAAATCTTTTTAACACTGTATTTAATTGCTCTAAATAACTAACTGAATAACTAATAACACATTCCCTGGTTATGTGATGGGCATTTGGTCCTTAAACATTGGCCAAATTCCTTATGTCTTTCAGTCCAAAAGTCATAAGGCTAACTTAAAATACTCAATTAGGTATTGCAAATCACATACCTTTCTAGGTGAGTTAGGTTGCGTGCAAGTCAGATTCACTGACTGGGGACCAGATCTGGAGCTAAAGATAGACATAAGTAACTTTTTTTTTTTAAATGACAACAGGGGACAAATGCTACATTTCCCATAAAGCCAATACGGGCTCCAGTTGGAAGACTCAGGGCCTACATCCCTTCATCTTTTTACCATGACCTATTCTCAGCCCCACATATCAGACACACCACAAATTAATTAGACTCAACTAATCTTATAACCATTCTGCTTTTGCTCCTAATCTTCCCCGCGGGAGAGGCGGCTCTGACAGACACTCAGAACATACCCAAATGGATTCTACACTTTGCTCTGGGCTTCAGATCCAAGGTGCATTACCAGGATGTTCCTTCAGTGCAGGAAAGGGGTCATGTGGGGTTGTGTCTTTATGCTTCCTTAATACCTTGCTATGTCTCACTTCCTGCCATTAAATACCCTGCCTCTCTGCCTAGGATGCCTTTTTTTTTTTTTGAGACAGAGCCTTAAGCTGTCACCCTGGGTAGAGTGCCTTGGCATCACAGCTCACAGCAACCTCCAACTTCTGGGCTCAAGCGATTCTCCTGACTCCACCTCCCAAATAGCTGAGACTACAGGCACCTGCCACAAAGCCCAGCTATTTTTTGGTTGCAGCCATCATTGTTGTTTGGCAGGCCGGGCTGGATTCGAACCTGCCAGCTCAGATGTATGTGGCTGGCACCCTAGCCGCTTGAGCCACAGGCCCTGAGCCTGGGATGCCCTCTGTATCTTCTTGAGAAACTCCTATTTACCCTTCAAAACCCTGCTCAGAGACCCCTTTCTGACAGTCCCCACCTGCCCCCCCAGGGTAAACCTTTCTTTTCTCCCACCCCACCCCACTAGGGATTCTGGACCTTTTTGTGCCCTGGACCCCTTTGGCAGTGTAGTAAAGACTATGGAGCCCTTTTCAGGGTAACATTTGTAAGGCATAACATAAAATACATAAAGTACATAGGATTGCAAATGAAACAAATTATGCGGAAAATATTAGCAAATATTTTAAAAATAACAACTTGGTGATATAATGATCTTTACTGTTACTCATTTTAAGCAGGTATGTGGCTGGTCTCATAAATGCCATAGATCCAAAACAAAGGTGAATATAAATGACATTTTGAGATCTGCTACAATCAAAATGCAGTAAGAATGTCATTTCTATTGGTGACAAAGGCATGGATACTGCTAATATAACTCTGATTTGTTGGTGGTTAAAAGAGATGCTAGATTTCAGGTAAAGATAAGTGCAAATACAGATGCAATTTTCCTCTGTATTCATGCAACCCCTGAATTCTATCAATAGACTCCCCATGCACCTGGGGTGGACTAAGCCACCTTCTGGGACATGAGCACCTACCATCTTTGGGAGTCCTTCTGAGTGGATCTCACTAATTACACATCCTCTTCACCTGTCTCCTTCTCCAGCTACCATTTAACTGAACATCTTGGCTTTCAGTGGAAACAAATCTTTTCTAGATACATAAAGCATTCCTGGTTCACTTTGGAGAAAATGATCCCCTGAGGAGTCATGGTGCTGAGAAGGGCAGGAAGGGCATGTTCAGGCGCTGCAGATTTCAGATGGGTTGGCTCCATCTGCTTAAATGAAGTTCAGCCATCTTTATAGCTGAGGACAGCTAATCTTTAACATGCCTCAGGAATATCAGGATAGCAGTTACCCTTCAAGGGTGTTGAGGACGAGACATGAGGAGGCTTCCAAGCGAGGGTGTCATCTTCCATTTCCTGATCTGGGGACAGGTTCCCTCAACGTGGCCTGTTTGTGAACAGTTCTTGGACCACATACCCTATCAGATTCATTCATGTGCTTTTCTGCATAAGTATTATACTTCAGTAAAAAGCTCCAAACATCACTATGGAAGTCAATTAAGCTTTTTTCCTCCAGATACCAAACTCACATATCAGAAGCTCATTTCTATGCAGGCCACAATGGAGCAGTCTTTTATACAATGTTTCCAAGATTTTTGACCCACAGCCCTCATTTATCTAGCAGCACCCCAGTGCTACCCAGCTGTTCTGGATCTTGCCAACCAACATCTCTCTGGGGCATCATCCCAGGACTGGAAGCCTCCTGTGGATATTCTAGCAAGACATGGAGCTCAGGGCACAGGTGCCCATATTGACTTGGGAGGGGAGCTTTCCAGGGGCTGGTGCAAGAGTAGAGGTCCTGAGCCATAGGCCTGTGGGGGATAACCAGCACCCTAAATGGCCTTGTATCACTCCCAAAGCTCTTTTAAGTCAGTTTTCTCACTTGACTCCTACAAGAACTCTGAGGTAGCTTCATTCCCAGTCTGTAGAAGAGGACACTAAAGCCGGCACAAACCAGTGCATAGAATGACAGGGCTCCACCCAGAGCCTCCCACATCACAGCCTGCACTCAGTCTCTGCAGACTGAGTAGGGTGGCTAGGGCCCCACAGGGGTGGTGAGTGCCCTGCCCCCACATTGGCCCCAGTAAGATGCGGGAGAGATAGGACCCATGAGTCCAAGAGGAAAACCCCCACAAACCAATTCAGGTGGCCAGGAAGGGGTGAGGGGCCTCCTGCACCCCGCCCACCAAAGGCATCGCTGAGCCTGTGCCCACAGCTTACTCCAGGGAATGTGGAACAAGCCTTGGCCCTGCAAGCAGGTAACTGTCCAAATCCAAAATGTGAGACATGCTATGGGACAACTAACCCACTTTATTCAAATGAGTTGATGGCATTAAGATAAGGAGCTGGTGAAAGTTCTAAATTAAAAGACAGGCCCTGCGGCAGCTCATGCCTTTAACTCCAGAACTTTGGAGGCTGAGGTGGGAGTATCCCTTGAGGCCAGGAGTTCAAGATCAGCCTTGGCAACATAGTGACCCTTTTCTCTACAAAGAAGATGTCTTTAAAAATTAGCTTAAAAATTATCCCATTAAAACCCGCTGGGAGGAGCAGAAGGCAGGGACCCACCTGGAAGTACCAGCTGGCAACCATCTGACCAAATGCCCTGGCGGTGATGGAGAGTGGCCATGGCTTGTGGCACCTCCCCAAGTGGCCCACAGTGCCCAGTCCCGTGCAGAAGATATCAAGTTGTGCTAGTATAAACATATAAATAATACCTGAAGTCCCAATCCCCCATCATTGGACATTAACAGTGATGACAGATAAATACAGACAATTGGGAATGAAATCCTAGGTGAAACACTTTAAAAAGTGCATCAGGCTTTTAAGAAACATGTCTGCAGTATACTGTCTGTCTTAATGCTAATAGCGCTCAGCTAAAGGAATTTAGGAGGTTCTAGTATTCTCCATGGCTAAAGCTGAGAGTCTGAAACCCTGATGTTTAAGCTCTACTCTAGATTATAGCTCCAACTCCTTCAGGATATAAGGAACAGAGGTAATGTTACCACAGTGATAGATCTTCGGCTGCCCGGGTACTTTGTTACTCAGGAAGACGTCATCTATTCCCAATAATATGTATTACTAAACTCTTTTGGTTATCAGACAATTGTGTACTTAGGTTTTTCATTCTCAATTGGTCTAAAACCTTGAATGTTTAGGCAGACATCAGAAAGAAGCACTAAAAAATCCCACTGCATTTGTGGGAGAACTGGAGAAAAAGGCTGCTATAGGGCTTCCATATCTATAGAGAATTGTTCAATTACCTGAGAATGTATGGGACCAATATATTCACAGCCTTGGGAACTTTGAAAGGGAATTTAAAAATCGTAAAAGACATACTAAGAGAGTTAACCTAGTTTTTGATAAAGGAGTACCTGCTAGACCAAAAACTCCTTCAGATCCTAAGAAGGATGGAGAGTCCCTTTCATATTCTGTGTTAACTTTGAGCAATGTCCAGAAGGCTCAAACAGTTGTCCTTAGATGATAAGGGACGCCTGTGTAGTGGTACCAAACCTGAAAAATTTAACCAGTTGTGGACTGTTGAAAAACAGAAAAGGCTTGAACAGCTGCTCCCAAAATACCCTCCTGAAGAAGCAGAATCTAGATCATGGCAGAAGATAGCAGATGAACTGGGAAACAGGATGGCCAAACATGTTGCCAGCAGAGTACAGAAGTATTTCATAAAGCCAACTAAAGCTGGCATTGCAGTCCTAGGCAGAACACTAAACTTACACACATACTCCAAAAAGTCTTCAGCAAGCGGATGACTGTATCCTCTTAATAAGCATCTCTTTAAACCTTCCACTTTCATGATTTCACATGAACCACCAGAGTATGGCTGGTGATGATGACCGGTTCTGTTTTCATAGCCACATGAACACTGCTGTTAAAGAGACATCGGTTGAAGCAAGGACTCCTATCATGTATAGGAAATTTACCTGAATATAAAGAATTATTACTATTTAAAAAGTTAAAGAAGCAGAAACTTCAGCAAATGCAAGCTCAAAGTGGATTTGTGCAATATGTGGGCTTTAAGAGTGATAACTGTAGCTTAGAACCTATCCAGGGTGTTCAGTGGCCCTCCCAAGATTGTCCTCTAGAAATGTCTTTGGATTTCTCTGATTCTTGTTCAGACTGCCTACATGAACAGATGATTCATTAGATTATAAATTAGAATCTATTTATAAGTCAGAGACATTCTTAGGTAGAGAATATTTATGTGTCCCAGGGCACCAGTTATAATTACCTTGATCCAAACTACTTTCCAGACATGGAAGAGACCATGATTTTCTACTCCTCTTCAAAACATAGCAATGGTATCACTGTTAATTATGTGCACAGCTTGGAAAGATTCTCTGCTTTCCCTGAAATGACACTTGCAGCATGAGAACTTCCTGCGTGTTCTCAAGTACAGCTCTGCACTGTTGTGGTTTTAGATCACTGCTCAGCAGCTGAACATTCATGGTGAGCAGAGGGTATCTCTGGAGAATGTGTCACCACCACCTGAAAGCCTTTTAGTAAATGAGATGGAAACAAAAGCACACATTAAAAAGAGAGTAAAGGCGGTGCCTGTGGCTTAGTGGGTAGGGCGCCCGCCCCATATACCAAGGGTGACAGGTTCGAACCTGGCCCCGGCCAGCTAAAATAGCAGTGGCAAGTACCACAAAAAATAGCTGGGCATTGTGGCAGGTGCCTGTAGTCCCAGCTACTTGGGAGGCTGAGACAAGAGAATCGCTTAAGCCCAAGAGTCTGAGGTTGTTGTGAACTGTGACGCCACAGCACTCTACAGAGGGTGAAAGAATAAGACTCTGTCTCAAAAAAAAAAGTAAATTCCAAAGGTTTCAAAGAACTCAGTCATAAATATGATAATAAGATGACAAAGTATATTTAAACAGTTTAGTAGTTTTCAGTTTTGTGAAAATAGCTTTCAGCACAGAAACTGAAAGCTGAACTTCTTCAAAGTTTTAACCAATGATGGTGTTTGCTTCTTAGGATATGTATACTTTAAAAGAACTCTCTGTCCCAGTAGTATCATTGATGGCCTTTAGTAAATCAGGGCTGCTTAACTATATTGATATGTAATTTCTTTTAGTCATGATGAACTGTTCTTATTACCAATAGTGAAGCACCACAGGAGGCAGCTGTGGTTTTGTTTCCTTAACCAGCTTTGGTATGTGAATGTTATAAAACTGTCAGTTAGATATATTTTTTAAATGTAGTATTATGTAAGATGATCATGTGATGTGTACACACTATGGTGAAAAGTGCCAGTGGTAGTAACTGTGTAAAGTCTCTAATTCATTAATTCCTTTAAAATTCACAGCCTTCTGCCCCTGTATTTGGAGTTGTCAATACAATTCATCAAAGAAAGCTGCCTAATATAAAAATCACATGTATGGTAATAATTTCCCTCTTTTGTAGTCTGCACAAGAGTCGTAAAAGATTATATTTTTATTATTATTTAAACAAGTGATTAAATTTAGTCTGTGCAATGAGCAAGAGTTCCCATGCATTCGTTTATACTGCTGGATTTTGTTCTGCATCATTTAAAACATTTTGTATGTTTCCTCTTATCTGTGTGTACAGTATACATATTTTTTTTGTACAGTATATTCTTGAATAATGTTCATTTGTCAGGACAACTGTGAGAAATAAACTATGTGGGTACTGTCTGTTTATAAAAAAAAATTAGCTGGGTGTGATGGCATACACTTGTAGTCTGACCTACTCTGGAGACTGAGATGGAAGAATTACTTGAGCACTGGAATCCAATTAAATGTGGTATCCATTATTCAATGATAGTAATCCTCAGTTTTCCATTAGGGTCCAATTTTCATTCAGTTTACTTTTTGAGCAGTTCCAACAATTTATAACAGTTGATAGTTCATGACTTTAATTCTCTCTTAGAGACCTCCCAAAGAATAAAGAAAAACATTCACTGTTTTAAAAAAAATTGAACAAAACCCATTCTGTCTTGTAATTACTATGTGGATTTGTTCAAGCTTTATATAAATCTAAGATGTATTTTGAAATCTTGGAGATCTTATTTTTCCTATATCTTAAAATATTCTATTTAGGTTCAGCACCCATAGCACAGATGTTATGGCACCAGCCACATACACCAAAGGTGGCGGGTTTGAACCTGGCCTGGGCCAGCTAACCACCAATGACAACTGCAAGAAAAAACAGCTAGGCATTGTGTCGGGCGCCTGTACTTGGGAGGCTGAGGCGAGAGAACTGCTTGAGCTCAAGGGTTTGAGGTTGCTATGAGCTGTGGTGTCATGGCATTCTACCAAGGGCAACATAGTAAGACTCTGTCTCAAAAAAAGAAAATTCTATTTCATCATCCTGAGAATTATTTCATCCTTACTTATCAAGTACTTCCAATTATGCTAAAAGAAACCAAAATAAGGAAACATAAAGCTGGTTGAATTGCCTGCCAGTACAATAGCATGATACATCATCATTTCCATTTTCTTATCACGTTGCCCAAAGTATTGCATCAACTTTCCAGAAGACATAAAAGAATTATGGAGATAGCCTTTTCTTTGTTCCACTCATATCAAACAACTCAGTTAAGCATTCAGAATTTTTTATTTTCTATGCATACCAGTAAGGAGAAGAAAATTGACCACGGGAGACATTCATATCCATCATGTAATTAGAAGTTGATAAGGGGGATCAGAGAGGGGCAATCTACCCAGACACTAATGATAGTGAAATCAATCAGATGAGAGAGATGTCAGTGAATCTTCAGGTGACTATATCCTAGATAAATTTTCTGAGTCTTATTTCAAAGGAGAGAAGGGAAATAATACTAGCATCTAATTAGTCAACAGGAAAGACTTCACTCTGTATTTCATAATAAGAACTTGGACTATTGCATTTTCCTTAAAAGAACATATGATGGTATTCGTTTACATTTTTTTTATTAAATCATAGCTGTGTACATTAATGCAATCACAGGGTACAATGTGCTGGTTTCATATACAATCTTTTACATTTTGTAATGTTTGTGAGCAAATGTGCTGAAGGTAGTTGTATATACAGAGATATTGGGAGAAAACAGATGATGAAGAATTTTAAAAATTAATTGGGTTTATCATTCTAATGAGTGTTTCTAAATCAAGAAATGAAAATGTTTTGTAACCACAGGGAAAAGAAAATGACCACTTTCTCCTCAACAAAATTATTAGTGTCTAAGATTTTTAAAAAGTTCATCCAAACATCACATTTTGACAATGTCAGTGCAAGAAGAAGGAAAAATAATGATAGGCTAGAACCCATCAGAGATATATCTGAAAACTGGAATCAGTATTTACATATAAATACTGCATTCCAGGTTTATGAACAATAAATGACAAGCAGCTAGTAGGATGCTGCCTTTGTACCATCAACATCACATGCATGGAGTAAAAACTTAAATTTGCTATGTTTGAATTCTTATTAAAATACCAAATGAAGTTGTGTTTCACTATCCCTTTCACTATCCCTTTATTCTTCTGCAAATTACAGGCATACTTTGGACTTATGGTAGGTTTGGTTCCAGACCCCTGCAATAAAAGTATCACAATAAAGTGAATCACACACATTATTTTGTTTTCCAGTGCATATAAAGTTATATTTGCATTATACTGTAGTTTATTATGTGTGCAATAGCATTGTGTCTAAAAATGTACATACCTTAATTAAAAAGTACTTTATTGCTAAAAAGTACTAAAGATCATTTGAGCCTTCAGGGGGCCTTTTTGCTGGTGGAAGGTCTTGTTTCCATGTGGTGGCTATTGACTGACTAAAGTGATAGCTGCTGAAGGCTGAAGTGGTTATGACAATTTCTTTCTTTTTTCTTTTTCTTTAAACTGATGTTTATTTTCCACCAACCTTATTTCTGTCTTAAGAGCTTGTAGAAGAATGACTTAAGACCATTCAGTGGTTGTTCCTACTCATTCAGTGCCCTGAGCAGTGGGAGCTGCAGACCAGTCTTCTATGGCAGGCTGAGAGCTTCAGGCTTCAGTGGGGAACTGCTCAATAGGCACAGAGGGCACCTGCACACCTTCTGAGTCCGCAACCTCAGGTTGAGGAGCAGTAAACTCAGCAGCTGGGGCGGTCCATTCACCCTGAAATTCCGCCTTGGTCACAGCTTTCTCAGCAGCAGCCTGCTCTTCCTTTTCAATCTCTTCAGGATCTCTGTAGAAGAAGAAATCAGGCATGACCTCTGAAGGGTTTTCATAGGAGATGGTGTTATGCATGCAGAGAACTTCCCAGGCTAGCATCCACCACATCAGACCTATTGAGTGAGCTCCCTTGTTGCATGAGATGGTGATGTCCACATAACACAGAGGAGAATGAATCTGTTACACAGAACAATGGTAGGCAGATTAACATAAGCCTCTGTGACAGATTGGCAGTCAGCCCTGGGATCAATAACCACCAGAAAACATGGCTCTCAGAATGTTGCCTGGATCTGGTGAATGAAGGCTGAGGGAGTAAGGTGGCCAGCAAGAGGAGTAGAGCCAGTGGAAACAGCAAACGTCAGCATAGATTGCTGGCCATTCCCAGAGGATGTGCTGCTGACATAAAGGTTTCCAAAGGCATCAATGGCACGAGCTGCCAACAGAAGCTTCCCCTAGGTCCTTTAAAAGTGATGGCATTTATAATGTAGATGCCATCACTTTTCCTTTTGTAGATATACTGTTCCATTTGGACGTCAAAGTTGGTGTCACCTCAGTGGGTTTCAGCTGCAAAGAATTTGAGGACATCCTCCTCCTTCATTTTCAGGATATCTAGGGCTCCGGACATTGTGAAAGTTTCCCTCTGAGTTAAGATGGGCATCCAGGACCCTCCCTGAGCAGTGTGGAAAGACAGGTAAGGCAATTTCTTAAAGTAAGGCAACAATGAAAAGGTTTGCTACATTGCTTGACTCTTCATGAAAGATTTCTTTCTAGCATGCTATAAATTTATAGCATATTTTAATTATTTTTTAATATAAAATTTTGCTAGCATTTTATCCACAGTAGAGCTTCTTTCAGAAGCAGTCAAATCTCTCAAACCCTGCTGCTGTTTTATTACCTAACTTGATGTAACATTGTAAATCCTTTGTTTTTTCAACAATGTTCATAGCATCTTCACCAGGAGTCATCTCAAGAAACCAAACTTTCTTTGCTTATCTGTAAGATGCAACTCCTCATTCGTTTAAGTTTTTTCATGGAGATTGTAGCAGTTCAGTCACATCCTCAGGCTCCTCTTCTGATTCTAGTTCTCTTGCTCTTTCCAATGTATCTGCAGTTCCTTCCTCCACTAAAGTCTTGAACCCCTCAAAGTCATCTATGAGGGCTGGAATGACTTGTTCCAAATTCCTGTTAATGTTGATATTTTGACCTCCTATCATAAATCATGAATGTTCTTTTTCTTTTTGTAGAGACAGAGTCCTGCTTTATCACCCTTGGTAGAGTGCCATGGCATCACATAGCTCACAGCAACCTCCAAAGCCTGGGCTTAGGCGATTCTCTTGCCTCAGCCTCCCAAGTAGCTGGGACTACAGATGCCTGCCACAACGCCTGGCTATTTTTTGTTGCAGTTTGGCCGAGGCCAGGTCCGAACCCACCATCCTCAGTATATGGGGCTGGCGCCCCACCCACTGAGTTGAAAACAACATTAATATCCTTGAACATTTCCTTCTGAGTTCTTGGGTGACCTGGTGTATCATCAATGAGCAGTACCATTTTGAAAGGAATCTTTTTTCCGAGCATTAGGTCTCAATAGTTGGCTTAAAATACTCAGTAAATCATGTGTCAGATCCAGGCTTTGTTTTTCCATTTCTAGAGCACAGGAAGAGTAGACATAGCATAATTCTTAAGGGTAACCTTAGGATTTTCAGTATGGTAAATGAGCAGTGGCTTCAATGTAAAGTGGCCAGCTGCATTAGCCCCTGTGAAGAAAGTCAGCCTGTCTTTTAAAGGTTTGAAGCCATTAACTTCTCTTCTGTAGCTGTGAAAGTCCTAGAAAGAATCTTCTTCCAATATAAGACGATTTCATCTACATTGAAAATCTGCTGTTTAGTGCAGCTGGATCTTCTGGATAACTTGCTGCAGCTTCTCCATCAGCACTTGCTGCTTCACCTTGCACTTTTATGTTATGGAGACTACTTTCCTTAAACCTCCTGAGCCAACCTCTGCTAGCTCCCAACTTTTCCCTGCAGCTTCCTCCCTCCTCTCAGCCTTCACAAAGTTGACAAGAGTCAGGGCCTCACTCTGGCTTTATAATTAAAGGAATGTTGTGCCTGCTTTGATCTCTCTAGATCACTAAATGTTTTCTCTATGTCAGAAATTAGGCTGTTTCCTTTTCTTATTATTGGTTTTTTTACTAGAGTAGCATTTTCAATTTCCTTCAAGAACTTTTCTTTTGTATTTACGACCTGCCTAACTAGTGCAAGAGGCCTAGTTTTTAGTGTATCTCAGATCCCACTGTGTCTTTGTCACTGAGCTTAATGATTTCTAGCCCCCTCCCCCACTTTTTTTTTTTGGCTTCTCTCTCTTTTGCCCAGGCTGGAGTTCAGTGGCCTGATTATAGTTCACTGCAAAACTGCAATCCTAACTCCTGGGCTCAGGTGATCCTCCTGCCTCAGCCTCCGGGTATTTAGCTTTTGATTTTAAGTGAGAGATGTGTGCCTCTTCTTTTCACTCTAACACTTAGAGACCATTGTTGGGTTATTAATTGGCCTAAATCAGATATTGTTGTGTTTCAAGGAATAGGGAGGCCTGAGAAGGACACAGATAGGAGAAGGGCTGGTTGATGGAGAAGTCAAAACACACACATTTATCAATTTATATCAACACTGTTAATGGCACCCTAAAACAATCACAATAGTAACATCACAGATAACTGACCACCATAACAGATATAATAATAATGAAAAAGCTTGAACTATTGTGAGAATTACCAAATTGTGACACAGAGACACGAAGTGAGCATATGCTTTTGGAAAAAATGATAGCTTTGCTCAGCTTTGCTCAACATAGGATTGCTGCAAACTTTCAATTTATAAAAAACACAGTATCTGTGAAACACAATTAAGTGAGCTGCAATAAAATGAGGTATGCTTGTGTTTCTAAAGTGACTTAAACATAAAGAACGTGAAGTCCTAGCTGGACTCAGACAGCTAGTGGTGACACCAAGGGGAAAAGAATTGTTGTGTTATAAAGTGTAAGGAGGGCACTGCGGTTACTTAAGAAAATGACCTTTTAAGTCTTGCTTTGTTATTTAGGCTGGAGTGCAGTGAAATCATCATAGCTCACGGCAACATAGACCTCCTTGGCTCAAGCAATCCTCCAGCCTCAGCTTCCTGAGTAGCTAGAACGACAGGCATGTGCCACCATGCCTGGCTAATATTTTTATTTTTTGTAGAGATAAGCTCTGATTATGTTGGCCAGGCTGCTCAACCTCCTGGTCTTACACGTTTCTCTTGCCTCAGCCTCCCAAAGTACTAGGATTATAGGCATGAGCCAACCACATCTGGCCAAGAAATGACCTTATTTTTGAGATGCATGGTATTTGTGAGATGTCAGTGATTGGCTTATATTCTGAAACAACAGGAGGTAGGGAGCTAGGTAGCATCAGCCAGGCTAAGTAAAGATGCTGCTGAGGCCAAAAGACTGCATATGAGTACTTCCATTTCCTCTGCTCCCATGAGTGCCAGACATTTCCATAATAAGTTGTCTTCAAAAAAAGAACAGGAGAATATTTCAGTAACAGAGGTATCACTCTATGCAATTTGGAGTGCAAATAAGACACTCCAATCAGACATGTGTCCACCTCTACATCGGAAATAGCAAGAGCCGAGACCCACCCCATCCAAGAGTGTGGTCCAGAGGAGAAGAGTTCAGTCCTACAGGGCAGTAAGGTGGATCTTATCTACATGGTTCAGTAAAATGACCTCAGTAAGATGAGTCTGAGTATAGTCTTCCACCAGTCAAGGCATTGGTGCTGACTTATAACTTCTGAGAGGGGGCTGTTCGCTCCCCAGGGGACGAAGTTAATAAAGGGGGAGGCCAAGGCAGGAGATCGCTTGAGCTTGGGAGTTGGAGACCAGCCTCAGCAAGAGCAAGACCCCAACAGTAGAAAATCTTAGCCAGGCATGGTGGTACATGCCTGTAGTCCTAGACACTACAGGTTGAGGTGGGAGGACTGTTTGAAGCCAGGAATTTGAGGTTGTGGTAAGCTGTGATGAAACCACTGGACTTGACCCAGGGTGACAGAGTGAGACTTTGTCTCAAAAAAGAAAAAAAAAAATTATAAATAAATAAATAATGGGACTCTCAGACCAGGACTTTTTTTGTTTTGTTTTGAGACAGAGTTTCACCTTGTCACCTTGTCATAGAGTGCTATGGTGTCACAGCTCACAGCGACCTCAGACTCTTGGGCTCAAGCAATCTTCTTGCCTCAGCCTCCCAAGTAGCTGGGACTACAACACCTGCTACAATGCCCAGCTATTTTTTAGAGACAGAGTCTCCTTCTCACTTAGGCTGGTCTTAAACTCCTGAACTCAAGCAACCCACCCACCTCAGCATCCTAGAAGGCTGGGATTACAAGCGTGAGCCACTGCACCTGGCAAAAAAATGGCTAGGAACTTGAAGTTAAAGTTCCATCAGCCCTCATTTTGGCACTTTCATAGGGCAAAGGCAGCTGAAAAGGTTGTGAGAGACCAAGGGTGGTGGATGCCCAAGAAGGTCCATGGTGATGGGTAGGCCAGGGCAAGCCCAGGAAGCCACCCTGCTTGCTTTGCCAGGCCACATTGGTAGTTCCCAAGGTCAGGCTCAATGACAGGGCTTCATGTGCAGAGTCCTAGACCTCAGTGCTCAGCACCTATGGGCCCATGCCCAGGTCTGGCCAGGGTACCAGGGGATCAGGCAGTCAAATTCAGACCAGTCTCCTTCACAGACTCCCCCAAGTTTCACCAAGATGTGCAGCTGCTTTCTAAACCAACAAGTCTCCTGGTGCTATGGAACCAACAGCCATGACCAGCTAGATCTGGTTTTAGCAATGAAAGCTCTACATCTCAGACAAGTGGGGACAATCCTAGGGCCTGCTTGCCTTTTACTTAAATAACCAAATCATTCCAAAAAACTGCCTTAAGAAGGGTACGTGGGTAAATACATCTATACACTCCCATGTACACACATAGAGATTTAGTTTAAGACAGGGCCCCTCAGAAAGCCTCTCTGAAAACTTTTGACTTTAACTCACTATAAGAAATACTTTTTACATTATTGCCCAGTGTGCCCACACACTCATGTACACAATCAGGTATCAAAATACTGAGTATTTGAAGACAATGCCAGTGCAGAGGGGTTTGAACTCAAATAAATGAACTCTTCCACCAGAGGCCAAAGGCAGTCTTGCACCTACAGCCCCGGTGGGAGGCTGCTTTGCTGGGAGGAAGACTTCAGGGCCAAATGTAGCTATCCCATTCCCAGGGCTCAGCAGGCTCTTCTTCCTTGAGGTCAGTGGAAAAATTCAGGAAGCAGGGATCCAGGGTCAGTTCCTCAAGTGGAAGAAAGAAACACCAGGTGGGTGAAGTTTCTGGAAACAGGAGACCTCAGGTAGTGTGGGAACTCTAACAGGAACGTTTGGTTTTCAGCCTTGGGTGAGCACAGCCCCTTCCTGGGGCCTCATTTGCCCCATCTACAGAATAACCCACAGGACCATGTGATCGATAACCAATCTCAGGATTCAGAGATTTTGTAAAGACTGTTTTCTCCTTCACTTATTGCACCAATGCTTAAGTCAGCCCCAAATACCAGACACGGAGCCAGGCACTAGAGCTTAAAAAGACAAAGAAGTCACTGTCCTAGAGGCCACAGAGTCTCAGGGTTCAGCCCAGGCAAGGACCTGGCTGATGCCCAGAAGCACACGGCTTCTGTCTCCCAAAACCACTGCAGAGAAACCCCAGCCAGACTCAAACAACTCCTGTGTGTGGGTTTGCATGTGTATGTGTGTTGGAGGCAGCGGCAGGACAGGGCACAGAGTTGGACGGTGGTCAAGTCACCTGGGCTACTGATAACTGCAGCTCCTATCCTCACCACTTTGTCTTTCCATGGACCATGCTGTATTGTTGTCTTTTCCTCACATGACCCACGGAAGTTGCAATGCTCAGATCAGTCTGACAATAGAAATACCAGTGTGGAGCACAAAGCAGATGTCAAACACATAAGTTCATGGTCAGATCCCTACCCACGTCCACCCCCTGCCACCCTGCAAGAAGTCTCCCACTGTCTCGGCTGCCAGTTTCATTCAGCAAATACTATTCTTATAAACAGCTGACCCAGATTCTCAGCTTGAATTAGGACGTTTCCCAGGCAGTCGAGGGTATACAGGGATGAATTTAAATGTTGCTTAGAAGCAAAAAGCTTGAAGGCAAATTCAGGCTGCCCTTCCACTGGGACAAGATGCTAGCACCATCCAGAGGCTACAGCTCCTGGGGAGGCAGGACCACCTGCAGTACCTCTCTCTAGCTCCAGCTGACTCAGGGAACCTCTATAGAAAGATGTGATTTAAAATTTAACCTACATTCTTTCCTTGACCTTGTGGCCTGATTTTCCATCCTGTCTCTTCAGGGACCTAAATGGTAGTGATAGAATCATCTTCCATTTTAATGTAGTGCCTATTACACTGTGCCTGACTCTCTGCCCCAAAGCAAAAGACAATAGAGTCAGGAAGCAGGGAAGAACCCCCAAACATGTCAGTTAGGATCACTGTTCCCTTTGACCTTTCATCTGTCACCACAGAGGCAGGAGGAAGAGACAGTTCCAGCCAGTCCTTGCCTGGAAAGTGTAGTGTCCATGAGAATGGCCTCCCTGACCCCCACCTACAGGGAGAGTCATTGGTGGAGGATCTCAGCAGCAATCTCTGAAATACGTGCCTCCCACAGGCTGCTCCCAGCCAGTGACCTTGTTCTAGGAGATAGGGTTCCCCAATGGCCTTGCCAGACCGTCCCCTGGAACCAGACCTGTAGCACTGTCCCATAGCTTTCTCTGCCCTCTGCAGTGCTCTCCCCATTATTCCTTCAGAGGCATTTCCCACAATAAAATTTCAAAGACCCACGTTCTGACCATGCTCAGTTACATAAGACTTTGCTAACCAAACAGATTAAAAAACAAACAAACAAACAAAGCCTTGCATTTGGACAGTTTAAAACACAAGTAATTCATGGGTTAGAGGAAAATATCAGAATGGAAATATCTTTATATAGCTGAAGTTCTAGAATGAAAGTAGAAATGGCTAAGTTTCCTAGAATTGAGAAAAGATACTCAGATTCAGAAAATGCAGCCCTCGCGATGTGGAAGCAGGACAAACATAGGGCTCCAGTCTCAAATATGTGAGGTCAGTAAAGAGAACAAGAATTAGGATCTACAGACCATGTATTTTACCTTTTCAGAGTGAAAGGACGAACAGCAGGGGTTCATGGGGGAGCCAGGCAGCCAAGCACTCAAAATGTTTATTTATACACACCCTTCACAGAGAAGGCTTCCCCCTCCTGCCCAGCCCTGTCCCCCAGCATGTGTGGCCTTGATATGCATATTACAGTTTTTCAGGATGGTCAGAGAATGTTAGTCATGGTTGCTGTGAAAAGATAAGCAGCCCCTCACCCTAGGCTCCTCCACGGTGCACAAAACTCACAGCCCCAGAGGACCTAGCCAAGTCCAAGAGCAGAATCATCAGCCGTGTATAGTGTGTAGCGGGTCACTGGGAACAACCTAAGCACAGCTGCATCTCCCTAACCACAGGAACTAAAACAAGACACTCACCCTGTCCTGGTCTGAAGCAGGATGTCAGAAGGCTTAGCATGGCATGGAACAAGGCCACTGGCAAAATTCAATAATGTGATGAAATCTCTGAGACCCAAGAGCTTGCCACTTTGCTGCATACAAATCCAGACCTTCAAATAGATTGTCAAGGCGGCTGTCTCTCTTTCTCTCTCTCTCACCTTTGTGCTAAGGACAGAGACTAAAACTTCTTCCCTCTCCTGCTTGCAGTTAATCCCAGCCCAGCTGGCACAGAGGAGACAGGCACCAGCAGAGGACCAGGGCGGTTCCATTCTCTGTCTCCAGGTAGCCCCATACTGCTGGGTCACCTACTCAGAGACGGACCCCAGACTCTATCTGCCCAGTCTGGGTCTGGACAGAAAAGGGCGGTACCTCAGTTGCCTTGGGACATCTCTGTGGGTTTTAGGGCTTCCAGACAAATTGTGGGCTGGAAGGAGTTTCTGTATCAATGATAACCACATTCACACAGAGACGTGACAAAGCAGGCCACACTGTTTCTGTCCTCCACCTCCCAGCCTCTACATCCTGTACAGCCCCAAGCTCCAGGGGCATCAGGTTCCCCCTGCCCCATGGACCACAGGGTGCTGGAGGGCAGGGACAGTGGCTGGTTTGCCTGGGACTTCCCAGGGCCTGGCCCAGAGCCTAGCCCAAGGCTGAAGCACAAAGAATGTTCTGAATGAGCAGGCCACAGTGGTTCTGAAGCACAGCTGAGTTCTTCCTTATCTGTGGGCAACTTAGATATAGGTACTAGCCTGACTTAGGCTGATTTCCTCCTGCTGGGTGACTGCCAGCCTCCCCTGCAGCCTCCTGAGAAGGAAGAACTATCCAGAGCACAATTCCCCTGTGGCCACATCTGCTCAGAGGTTGGGGAAGATGCCCCTTCCTTCACAGGTTTGTGAACATCTCCTTCCAGTGTGTGGACCCCCACTTTCGCTGCCAGTATCAGCCCTGCATCTCCCCTCTCCCGCCTTTAATGTGTCTCCCAATCCCAGGAGTCTTTTTTGTAGGTGCACAGTCACCTGTGCCCTTGTAGAGTCAATCAGTCTCCCATTTTGTGAGGGCAAGTTTAAAGTCTTTTGTGAGTTAGAAAGGAAAAAATCCTGGCGGGATTTTCCAGACTACTCCCTTAAGATGATTAACTGCCTCTAAAGGGATTAAGCATTTAAACCACTTATTTCCCCAAAATCTTGTTTTGTGATTACTTAGCATAAGAATAACTTTAATAAAGTAGTTATCAGTTAAGCCAGTTAAACCTTAGCCCATAAGGATAGTTTTTGGTCTTCAGGATATATACCCAATAAAGGAATTATAGGATCGAATGGCAGATCTATTTTTAGATCTCTAAGTATTCTCCACCATAAGGATAGTTTTATATAACATTAAGTGGTTATCAGTTAATCTGATTTATCCATAAGCAGTAAAAGGCAGGCAGTAAAAGGCCTGGGGCCAGGTTTAAATCTTATGTTCATTGATTAAGTCATGAGATTAAGTCATGTGTTTATTAAGTTAAGTGCCTATATAAGCCTATTTATTTGTTTGTGGAAGAAACAAGTTTGCTGTAATGCCTGAGCGAGCTTTAGCCATCAATCATTCTGTCTGCATTGCTACCTCTGTGTGATGGATCAGGGTGGGGGGGGTAGGGGGGGCTGGGTGGCAGCAACATTTTTTCCCCTCCTTTCTCACTCTTCACATGTGTTGTTCCTTCCTCCTGAAAAATCCTCTACTGTTCTTCTCATCTGGGTACTTCCTGCTCAGAATTTGGGGCTTCATTTAACTCTCTGCTTCCTTAGGGAGACCTTCCCTAACCCCAAAGTCTGCAGCCCCCGTGCCTCTCTTTCATCTCTCTTGCTAAGCCTGGTCCTTGTCTGCCTCTTTCCACACTGCTCAGCTACATGTGCCATGAGAGCAAGGACCACATCTGTCTGGCCCATCACTGTCCAGGTGCTGGTGCCCACCACAGTGCCTACACAGTGGAGGCTACAACATGGCATAAACTTCCTTCTCAGCCAGTACAACACCCCACAAGCACTTGGCACCATCTTCCCTCCCCACATGTTCCCTAAGACTCACCTGCAGCGAGCCCAGGCTACTCACATCTGTACAGGTGTGATCTTTGCTTTTATACTTCCTACCACCATGCTTGAACCCCAGGTAGGTGCCAGTTCCCCTCCCCTAGCATGTAGGCTGCTGAGCCCTGGCCAGGCAGGACCCCTGCACTGGGATTCTTCCTGCCACCTGGGCCCACTCACAATGTGCATTACTTCTCTGAATTCAAGGCATTTCTGATTTACTAATTTTTACATTGATAAAATGGCATCAGAATTGCATCAGAGTTGTTGGTTTTCTTAAAGACACGGGGTTTGGCACTGCATGGGCAGGGGAGATCTTTGAGGTGTATTTATTGGATTAATGAAAAGCTGATGCCAATACAGTACATCCTAGAGGAGGGGGCATCAACTCCCATCAATCTCATACTGAGAAGATGCCAAGGTGAAAGAGCAGGTGGTGGTTTCTGCATGACTGTGGGAGTAGGAAGCTTTAACAAGGGCTGTTTCTGAAGGTCATGCAGTCTCCATCACCGACTCTGGTTCTCATCACTCAGTAGCGAGTGAGGGCAAGAAATCACTTGGGGTGTGTCAATAATCTGGGTAAAGATGTGTATATGAAGGGAATGGAGAGACTTGCTGAATATGGAAATGGTGCTTAGTTTTCTTTGCTGGGGAAGAAGAGTGCAAAGAACCTCTTACTCATCCCAGGGGAAGGAAGTGTGGTAAGTAGCCCTTTTTGCTTTAAAGGGCTAGGTCTCTAAAAGTAGCAAATTTTACTGTTCAGACTAGGAAGACCAGTGGTGCTTGTGTTTTCAAAAGAAACAACTGAAAGCTACCAGGCTGGTGTGGAGGAGTTCTCCAAAGTTAGTTCATAAACAGGTACCAAGAATAAGGCTTAGAAGGTAGGCGTGGAATGGGTATCCCAAAGAGGGGGGCATCTCTTTGTATTCCACAGGTTTAAAAAGAAATTGGCCAAGGCTCTACCCAGGAGTGTGTGGAGTGGGGGGTGACACATGCAGGCATCCCTACACAGCAGAGGGACCATCCTGAGAAGCCAGCTGGAATGGGAGAGCCAAGGCCCATAGTCTGGTATTTCTCAGCTGGAGGCCCAGGATCCTGCAGGAGTCTCCTAGAGCCATAAGCATTTACAGCCCCATTACACCCCTGCCCCAAGGGTAGAGTGCTACAAATTAAACCTCAGTGCTGTAAACGCAGCCAATACAGTAAGCACAGTAACCCTGTGGGTATACTTCCCTCAAGGTAAAACATTAAAGGGTAGCCATCCCACAACAGTGGGCTCTCAGCATCTCCCACTTGTACCAGTGCTGGCCATCTATCTATCTGATTCTGCCTTCTCCAAGTTATTTTCCCCTAAACGACGCCTGACAATAACAACAGCTAAAGTGTGGCTTCTTGCTATGCCTATGGCTCTGTGCCAAGGGCTTACCATGGATTTGCTCATCTGACACCCAAACCAGCCAGGTCATGTGGGTGCCATCAGTGCCCCATTTCACTACTGGGAAACAGCGCTATGGAGAGATTAGGTAACATCCTGGGGACTAGTCATCCCATAAGCAGGAAAGCAGGAGCCAAACCCCAACCCTTCTCCTACCCCTCAGTGGATCCACTATATCCATGGAGCTAAGTCCAAGGTCTCACTGCTTCCCCAATCTTCCCCATGTCTGGCCATCCTCTTGATGCCTCCCCCAGAACACTTGACCTCTCCTGGCGCTCCTTCCTCCTCTCCCCTGGTTGTAGACCTCTGACCCCAGAGAGCCCTCTTCTGGGTTCTCCCTCCCTTCATGTGCTACTTTGTCCCTTCAACTCCCAGGTGGCCTCTCTCAATCTTTTGTCACCATAATCCACAGTTAGAGAAGAATTTTACATGACAACCAGCACACACATGCAAATATATAATCAAAACAAAATCTCTCATGGAACATCACTGTACTTAGAGTCACAACACGCAAAGCACACTGGCCTGGTCTAGTCTACTCCATTTCATTTTTTAAAAATGCTTTCCTGTTAGAACATGCAACACAAAGACTACAAGTAAACTGTGGACTCTGGGTGAGCATGAAGTGTCAATGTAGGCTCACTGATTGCAACACATGTCCCACTCTAGAGGTTACTGACAATAGGGAGGCTGTGCATGTTGGGGGCAGGGATATATGGTAAATCTTTGTAATATCACTCAATTTTCTTGTGAACCTATTATTTGTGAACCTTTTCATTTTTAGAGAGTAAAAACTAAAAAAAAAAATGCTCTTCTGTCCCCACTAAACTCCTTGGTCATACCTGCAGCATGCATATATTCTAGAGAATGTGGTCTTGGTCATTCTTTTGGCCCAGCTTTTTTTTTTTTCACCCCATGTTATGTTATATCAAGCAATTTAGGTAAAACTCGTGCCCCTGCCCAGGCTAAGTTTTTCACTTTGCTTGGGATGATGGGGTTCCCAGGTGAAGAAACTTGCAGTGCTAAAATAGGGAAGTCCCAGGTAAAATGGGAGAAACTGCCCCATCAGAGTAGATGCTCTGTTAGTAATATGGACTCTCACATTCAACATATAAAAAGAACTTTGCTCTGAACCTGTTCCCTTGCAGGTGCTGAATCAGTCTGGGAACGTAGTATGTGACTGTTGCTCATGCTAAGAGCCTGTCTGGGGCTTGACTGTAGGGATGTTCTCCATCAATGCTTACCAGGTTGCACTGGTCTGGAACATTTTAAAAATGCATTCCTAAATGTCGTGGTTGGGGGGGGGGGGTCTCCTTTGGGACTCCTCAAGGTTCTGTGCTGAAGAGCCATGTGATATCCCTGCATATGGCCAGGAGGAAACAGGCACAGTGGTTAAGAGTCACTTGACTGGTCCATGCAGTGTCCAGTGACTCCTGGCTATCTTGACAATGTCAGTTGACATGGAAGTTTCCAGTGCTCATTCTTTTTTTTTTGGTGACATAGTTTCACTTTGTTGCCTTTGGTAGAGTGCTGTAGTGTCATAGCTCATAGCAATCTCTCAACTCTTGGGTTCAAGTGATTCTCATGCTTTGGCCTCCCAGGTAGCTGGGACTATAGGTGCCCACCACAATATCTGGCTATTTGTAGAGACAGGGGGTCTCACTCTTGTTCAGGCTGCTCTCGAACCTATGAGCTCAGGGCAATCCACCCACCTTGGCCTTCCAGAGT
>CAUYON010110935.1:0-13081 GCA_963573935.1 Arctocebus calabarensis | reverse complement strand
TATATAGTGATCAAGGAAATGCCATGAAGGATATCTGTAACAGTATGATCAAAATATTTCTGAATGTATATGAATCGTGCCCTGTGATTGCACCAATGTACATAATTATGATTCAATAAAATTATTAAAAAAAAAATTATCCCAGCCCTCAAATTATTTCTACAGTTTTTCATAAGTAAATATTAGCACTCAATGAAAAATAACCAGGCACACATAAAGGCAAAATAATGTGAATAAAAAATAAAGGGAAAGAATATAGAATAGAAACAGATCAATAGGAAAACATGTAATGGAGTTATCAGACAGATATTTTTCAATAGTTATATTTGATATGTTCAAGGAGATAAAAGATAAGTTTGAGAATTTCAGCATATAACTGAAATCTGAAAAAAAGAATCCTACAGGTGAAAAATACAGTAATTGAAATTAACTTAATGTATATGTTTAACAGATGTTTAGACACAAATTAAGAAAGAATTAATGACTTGAGAGATGAGGGGGAGAAAAAGAAAGAAGCATGGAGACATACTAATTATAAATGAATTACAAATGGCCATAGGCAGGTGAACCAGATTTCTCTGGATTTTCACAGAAAACGTGAGGAGCCGAGCCACTGTAAATAAGAGTAGGCAAAAAATAAACAAATAAATAACTTTATTAAACTCATAACTCTTTCATATTTCAGAATGATTAAACAAAGCATATAATATACATGTGTTTAAAAACATTTAAGGAAATAAAAACTAAATAAAAAACATGTGCTAGTAATTATACACTCTCATGGAAGAGTGAAAACTAGCCAAATATTGCTCTTCCCCACATACACACACAAAAAAATCATAATCATTAAAAAAATCAAACAGTAGACATCCTAAAAAGCAGATTAGACACAGCTGATTAGGGGTAAGTAGAGTACTTGAAGATAGAACTAAAGAAAATGTTTAGAATGTAGTATAGTGAGAAAAAGAGATAGAAAAGAGAAGAAAAACAAAATCCAAGGCATGGAGGCTAAATTGAAAAAAATAACAATTTTTACTTTCTAAGCCTCAACTTTCACAGTTATAAAAAGAGATGAAAGTTTAGCTTAAGTTTTTTTTTATAAAAAATCTAAGTGGCATTCCATAAGAAGCAAAAGAATTTGAAAGAGGAAAAAATGGATAAGAAATTTCTAGACTTTAATGGAAATCCTTAGAATCCTTAGGAAAAAAAAATCAGCTTGTCTGTTTCTGATGATCCCCTATGATTATTTCACTGGGATTTCACTAAATGTATGGTTAACTTGGCTAATCATGGCAGGCACCTGTAATTCCAGCTATTTGGGAGGCTGAGGCAGGAGGATTGCTTGAATCCAGTAGTTTGCAGTAGCTGTGAGTTAGGCTAAGTCCACAGCACTCTAGCCTGGGGCAACAGAGACTCTGACTCAAAAAAAAAAAAATTGCTTACATAAGAGCAATAAGCAGACAGCGATTTCCCAGCAGCAATGATGAAAACCAGAAGACTGTAGGATAATATCAAAGTACAAGAAAAAAATCTTCATTTGACTATAATAAGTACCTAGCTAAACAAACAGTAAAAATCATCAAAATAAATCATTTCTCAATACCTCCAAAAATTAAGACACAAACTCAGGGGGAGGGAAATAGAGAATTCATGATCAGAAGACCTTCAATAAATGGGACTCTGAAAATTATACTTGGTTAGAAGGAAAATGATCCTTGAAGATCTACCATACAAAAGGAAACTGTCAAAATCATTGGCAAGTGTATGACTAAATCTAAGTCATTCTGTAAATTAAGAAAATGGCTAACACAGGGGATCAAAAATTAAAATTAAATACTGAACAGCAATAATTTTTTTAATATTCTCATTCCAGGTTGGAGTGTGGGTGGCAGGATCATAGCTCACTTCACCCTCAAATTCCTGGGCTCAAGAGATCCTGCCTCAGCCTCCTGAGTAGCTAGGACTACATGCATGTGCCAATACACCCAGCTAACCTAAAAAAATTTTTCTAAGTGGAGATAGGGTCTGACTATTGTTGCTTAGGCTAGTCTTGAACTCTTGGCCTCATGTGATCTTCCTGCACTGTCCTAAGCTTCTGGGATTATAGGCATACACCACCATGCCTAGCCGCCAACAATCACTTTTAAGTAGAGGTAAAAAAATCAGCTTGCCTGTTTCTGATGATCCCCTATGATTATTTCATTGGGATTTCACTAAATGCATGGTTTAACTTGGCAAGAATTAACTTCTTTATGATATAGCACCCCTCTTTGCAAGACTATTTCATAACTTGTAATTTGTTCAAATCAGCCTTTTGTGTACCTCAGGGGTCTTATAAAGTTTTCTTTGTACAATGTGTACATTGCATATTTTCCTTTGCATTTATTCTAGAAAAAATATCTTGTTATTGTTATTATAAATGGAGTCTTCTATTAAATCATTTAATTGGCTGTTGACCATATATATTAAAAAGTCTATTATTCTTGACTATTAATTTGGTAGTGGTAATATTTCTGAATCATCTTATTGTTTACATTGGTTTATCAGTTGATGTTTGGTTTTCCAAATTTAAAAGTTGAATTCCATGTGAAGAATGATTAATTTTGTCTCTTCCTTTTCAGTGTATATTTCTCTTGCTTATTTGTACCTCACTCTAAACAAGGTGAAATGATAGTGGTGTTGGTGCCCATTCTCTCATTTCTGACTTTAGTGGAGAATTTTCTAGAGTTTTTCCACTAACACTGATGTTATTTTGTGGAATGAGATGGGTATTTTGTTTATGTTCAAGAAGGATCTGTGTATTCTTATTTAATTGAACTTTAAAATCAAGAACGGATGTCAAACTTTACCAAATATCTTTAAGTATCTTTAGAAATCGTCATAGTGTTTTCCCAATGTACATCCTATCAATATAATAAAATGCATTATGGTATGTTTCCTTACACCAAATCATCCATGCATCAACTCAAATATGTTTCACACACTTATGTGTATTATCTGCTAAGGTGACACTGAGTTCTGTTTAATTTAATTTAGGGGGGTAATTTAGGGGTAATTTTGCTTCTATTGAAATGGAAATTTGTGACTTTATTTTTATGCAATCTTTTTCAGCATTTGATGACAATGTTATATTCACTTCATTAGAAAAGTGTTTCAAAGAATTTTTTTATTTTTCTAGGCCCTGTAAAAATTGTAATTTCATGGGATTATTTACAACACCAGATAGCATCTGTTTTTCTAAAGGAAGAACCTTCCTATCACTTATTTCTTTTCCCTATCCCCTGCTCCAGCCCTGGAGGAGGCCGAAGCAGCTAAGTTGGCTGTAGTGGAGAGGAGTGCAAAGTAAAGGCCAAACACTAAATGGAATGAATATAGAATTAATGTTACCCTCCCTCCTCATCTTCAGCTTCTCAGCCCAAAGCAGTTCTGGGTTGGGGTGGAGGTTGGGGGGGCAGAACCTTAAACATTAAGTGAAGTTCAGAATTTTTATTATTAAACTGTCTGCACCTTTAAATTGCTGAACTGAGACTATTCTTGTGATTTGGAGTGATTGAGGACTTTTTATAATGTAGAAGTTACTGGAAAATCTATTGGACTTAAACAAGCACACTGAGTCAGTATGAAAAGCCTACAGGAGGAAACATAAAGTTACTTTATGATTGCACCCTGCTGAGCTCACCTCCTGCTATGTGGCAGTTATACCTGCACAGGACACTATGAGGGATGATGAATAAAACAGTCCAGGTTGTTTATAGGCATGCAAAAGTGAAGGAAAAAATGTCTTGACTTCCCTACAGTGATCATCCAACAGAGCTCTTTCTTCCATTTCCATTTAAATTTTAAGCCCTCCCTAGAAGAGTCTCTCCTATTTCAGAAAGATTTTTCCAATAGCACATCATCTCTCCCAAAAGAGAGCATGGTTCTGGCTCCCCAGTGTCAGAGAGAAATGGCTGGTGGCGATTACATATTGGTCAAAAGGGTGTCACCATACCGGCCAGGAGTGAAGACCTTCCTCCCAGAGTGATTAATATAAAAGCAAAATGGCTTTACTCCTGTTGCTGTCTGATATTTATGTTTCAGCTACACCTTCTGAGGAGTTACCAGAACCACAAAGATAATTCTCTGATCGCTGCAATTTTGAAGGAGGAGGCACTTGATAATTCAATATCTGTAAGTACCAAGGAAAGTCAGCAGTAGTATATCCTGGGCTTGTTAAAGATTATGGAACCAATTCATCTGCAAGAGTTGGTGTGCCTGTTGGGGGATGTATTCTTATTTTTTCTTTCTTGCACTTTTTCGAAAATTTTCAAATTCATTCATTCGTTATTGCTTTTCACGTTCATTCCTTATTCCCATCCCCTCCCTGCCTCTATAAGCGACAAATCATTTAAAATGTATCCAGTCATTTTTATGTCTTCTGACAAAGCCTGCACTATTTTAAGTGGCTATATTTTAAAACTCATGAATGGTATGGTGCTATAAAGTTAATTCTACTACTGTTTACATTTTTTTTTTCTATTCACCTGGCACTATATTGTCCTCTAGGCTGGTGCTTCTGATGGCTGCTATACAAACTTAAAATGTCCAATTTATAAAGAGTTATCACTCTTTACTACTTCAACAAGATAAACAACCTGAGGGGAAAAAGCACATAGGATATGAATTCTCAGGAAAAATAAAATTGACCAATAAACATGTGGAAAGTTTTCAATATTTATTATGCAGGGAAATTAAATAAAAACACTAATAAGATACCACATTTTATTTATCACATTAGAAATATGATTTTTAAAAATTTTCTAGTGTTATGGAGAAATAAGCATTCCTAAAATTTTCGGTAAGGATGTAAATTGATATAGGGGATATTGTTTTTGTTGTTGTTATTTTGACGGACCACCATCTGGCTTTCTCTCTGAGTCCCTAATTTGTCTTACCAGTATGCTCACCAGTCTTTCCTAAGCAGATGTAGGGAGCAGAACATAGACTTAACCAACAGAATTCTCCTCCTTAGATTTCAAATCTTAGGCAAACATTCCTTGAGGGATTTTTTATGGGCTAAGTTGTGTCGCTCCCAACCCTCCAAATTAAGTTCAGTCTTAACGCCCATATCACAGAACGTAACCATATTGGAGATAGAGCCTTACAAATGAGATTGTTAGGGTGGGCTTTAATCCAATATAACTGGTGTTCTCGTGAGAACAGGAGATGAGGATTCAGACATGTGAAGACCCAGGGAGAAGGCAACCAAGGAAAGAGGCCTCAGAAGAAGCCAGCCCTGCCGTTATTGTGATTACGGACTTCTAACTTTCAGAATTGTAAGAAAATAAGTGTCTGTTGTTTAAAACACCCAGTATGTAGTACTTTGTTATGGCAGCATAGCAAAGTAATACAGAAGTGTTGAGCATCACTGATGGAAAGTAGTAACCTTCTGTCAAGGGCCAGTGAATAGTTTTGGCTTTGTAGACCACAAAATCTCTGTTGCAATGAGTCAGCTGTGCCACTGAAGTGTGGAAGCAGTCATAGCACATGTAAATGAGCAGGGGGCACTTGTTCCAATACAATTTTATGAAAATGTGTGGAGGGCTAGATTTGAACAGGGGCTACACCTGCTGACCCCTGATTTACATTGTTTAATTTTATTCAGAGAAACTGTGCTCATTGGTACGATAGTCAAGGCCACATCCAGCACCCCACCTATCTGTTACATCAGCAATGGCTCCAGTGTGTCTTGATGAAACCATTCCTATTGCCCAGGCTGGAGAATTCCCTTAGTTTTTATTGACTTCTGAAGCCTCCTACTTCACCTTTCAGTCAATACTGACCCCTACACTTCTTTAGTGGAAGAGAATTTATTGGAAAATTATTTGCTGAAGGTAGCCTAGGCTTTTGTTGCTCCTAACTGAGACACAGATGAATCCAGAGGGCAAATTATGAGCAACTAACAAACTTAAAACAATACTCCTGATCCTTCAACAAAAAGCACAAGGACCTACCTTTATGTATAGGAAAAGAACATGTACAGGAATATTCATTACAACCTTTTTGTAATGCAAGCAAGACTGAGGATTCAGTTCTTGGCCCTCATCTTTTCTATATATATTTACTCTGTAGGCTATTCTATTTGGATGCATAGCCTTAAATATCATCTATATATTAATAATTTCCAAGTTTGTAATCCAGCCTGCACTTTTCCTATGAATTCCAGAGTTCTATACTCCACTTAGCAGCTCCCTGCGGATATTTAACAGGTTTTTCAAAGGTAACATGTCTTATTCTCAGCATTTTTTTTTTTTGCAGTTTTTGATCAGTTTTTGGTGGGTTTGAATCTGCCACCTCTGGCATATGGGGCCGGCGCCCTACTTCTTAGAGCCACAGGCGCCACCCTCCCAGCCTATCTTTGGATCTTTTGATCTCACACTCTATGTATGATCTTGTGGGCTCTATTTTTTTAAAGTTTCCAGAATTAGACCACTTCACCTACTGTCATCACCATCTAAGCTACCATATTCCCTTGCCTGTGTTATGACAATAGCCTCCCAACTGATCTTCCTGTTTCTGACTGTGTTCCCTCCCATCTATACTCAACAGTTTGATACTGATGTGAAATGAGGTCCTTTCTTTGCTCAAAACCCTTCAATAACTTTCTATCTCACCCAGAGTGAAAGTCAAAATATTTACAAGAAGATCCACCAGACCGTCCCGATCTGATCCTCTATACTATTTTAACATTATCTTCCACCACTATCTCCATCTTCAGGGCAATCCCACTCCACTGGCCTCCTAACTATTCATCAGAGCTTTTGCATTTCCTCCTATCTCAGCCATGAATACTCTTCCCCTAGAGTTTATAAGGCTGGTGCTCTTGTCCCTTCAGGTCTTTGCTCAAATATCACCTTCTAAAAACTACCTGACCCGAACACTCTACCTGAAATGCCAACTCTCTGTCTCCAATAGCTCTTATCTCTCATTGTGGCTTTTTTCCCCATTCATTTCTATAGGATACATTTTACCTATTTATCTTGTCTATTTTCTCTAATAGACTCCATGAGGGCATGAACTTTTTACCTATTTTTTTCAGTACTAAATCACCAATGCCCAGACTGATGTGTGAAAGGTGGTGGACTCTCATAAGGTAGTTGCTCAATGAATAAATTAAAGAAATTGTAAGAGTCTCTTAATGGTGATTATTTAAATAAATTATAAATTAATTATGGCAGATTCACAGAAGGGCAGTATAAAATAAGGATTCCACACATCAGATTTCCTGGGATAAAATTCTGTCTCTGACATTGATATCTCTGTAGTATTGGAGCCGTTTACTCAACATCTTAGTTCCTCACTTTTCTCTTCTATAATTAGGCATATAAAAGTGTCCATCCCTTAGGATCAGCATAAGTGTTAATGAGATTATTATGTTAAATGCTTAGCATAGTACTTGACACACAGCATATGTTAAACATTACTGTTGTTATCACAATAGAATAATATACATCTGTTAAAAGCATGAGGTTGTTTTACACATATACACATGATAAGATCATAGATGTTAAAGAAAAAATGACATCTCCAAACTAATAAGTATAATATGATCTCACCTATGAGTAAAGAAGTCCCTGTGTGTATGCATATGTAGATTAAAATAGTTTAGAAAACAAATAAAGCAGACTTCTATCAACAGTTGCCTACAATGAACACTACCTAGGTAGCAGTAAAGGCAACTTCAACTTTCTGTCCTCATTGTTTGAATTGCTTGATTGAATTATTTACAATGGGCACCAATTTATTCATTTTTTGCACATAAAAACTTAATAATGGAGGGAAAGAGTCCTTCTATGCCTGCCAGCTGAGCCTGCCTTCTGAGAGGATCATTCAAATCTCTGAGGCATGATTTTTAAGAGTGTAAGAAAAGGTCTTTGACTGCACTCATCAAAATGCATGACTCTTTTAAAATTCATTCTCCTATTGATAAACAAATATTTAAGGTCCTTTTCATAATCTGTATTTTTTCCCAAGGATAAAATCAGATTTGAGAGTAAAGAGTTTGCTTTGTCAAACTACACTCCTCTTCTCCCTCCCACTCAAGATTCTGAAACACTCTCTTGGAAGCTCTGCTCCTTTACTTCCTTTCCTAAAATGTAATCCAGGAGTGTAAAGCAGTTCTAATGTCCTATTATCACCTCACTGTCACAAATTCCTCAGTAATGAGAGCCCCACTCCCAAGAGTTTCACTCAGTGGTGTAATATGTGGGTAGCTGCCCCCTTTTCTACTGATAATTAATAACCCTCTCTTGTTTCCATATTTGATAGCTTGAGCTTTCTTTAACTTTTATTTTCCCTTATCTATCACATCCAATCTATATTTAATAATCAGAAACTCTACACACATTTACTGAGGACTTAGGCACCAGGCACAACACTGTAGGTAAAGAGACATAGTAAATCAGGTGCGATCTTTGCCTTTGAGGTGCTTAGAGTCTTGTTAGCAAACAACATATTCTATAAGGCACCAAGGAAACACAGAAGAATATGCGCATAGCCACTTTTTCCCTAGCAACGTCTTTTGTATCCATCACTCACCTGCAATTTGATCCCTCATTCATCTCTCCATTTTCAGTGTCTGCCCAGCACATTCTAATGTGCTCTATACACACAAATCTTCCCAAATTGTGATTTTTTCAATGCTTCACTCCAGTGCTCAAAAAGATTCTTAGTTTCTCATTGCCAACATTGTAAAATACAAATCTTTACCTTTCGGCCAAGGCCAGCATGTAGTATACTCTCAATAAGTAGCTGATGAGTAAATGAATCAGACTGACCTTCCCTATTCAAACTCAGATTTTACAACACACGGCCCTAAACATACTGCTTTATCTGCATGGATACCATTCTATTCCCAGAGGCACATGAGCACCTTCTTGTCTCTGCTTCTTGCGAGTGACCCTTTCTCTGGGTCTCTGAGAAGCTCTCCCCATCTACCTCTTCACTGTCAACACTCTGAAGCACAGCTCTGGGCCTCTTTAACAGTCTTCCCCAAATGCCACTCTCTTCCAACAGTCTTTAAAACTCCTGTCTGAGCCACTCATTTGCTACTTCAGAGTATGGTACCAGGAATTTTATCTTTTGACAAAAGGGCCCTGTCCCTCCAAATGGGATCTCCATAATTTATTGGCTTCTCTGAAACTGGAACTACAATTGTTAGTTCTCGTATCATAATTACTTAGAGTGCTGGAACAATACATATGGAAGACAGAGCAACATCTATTCCCGATAGGGATGAATGACACATTCCCGTGATGACCTCCATTGCAGGTTGACCAAGGATCTGACAGGAAATGGTAAGGTGGCAGCCCTTGCTAGCATGATAATGAATCGGGAACATAGCAACCAACATCCTCTCACCCATCAACATGACGGAATTACAAATCTATGTCTAGGGACAGCTCTATCAATGGGTTTTTCATAATTTATTTGGATTGATTATTAAAGATTAGGGCATTTTTAAATCAGGAAGTGGGAGAAAAGGATTAGGAGGTCTTCCTGGACCCTTTGTGCTAAATTGAAAAGCATCTTCCTGATAAAACTGTCTGTGACCTTCAAGCTTTGTAGAAAAGTCAAGCAGCAAATATCCATGTTTTCATCTCAGTCTACAACATTCTTTCTTCCCTTCCAAAATACAAGTTCCAAAGGGCAGAGAGATGATCTATTTATCTTAATGACTCAAAGCAACTGAAGGACAAGTTCCAATGTCACCACCCACAAAGATGAGATGCCCTTTCTGGCCTCCTCTAGATTAGTCCAGGCCCTCCCTAGCCCCACAGTGTGACATGACAAGCTTGGCCACATTCAGTCACACCACTTACTGCACTGTACTCAAACTTTATGTATCCTTCTACCCCAAATGGAATATGATATCTTCAGCATCAGAGCCTTTTTTTACTCTTATAATTTCAGTCCTTAAAAAATCATCCAGTAGAGAGTAGGCCTGTGATATTTAAACTGACTAAAAACTGACAGCTTCTTGCACTTTTCAACTTTAGATTATCCTAACACTACTTCAGAAAATGTAGGCCGGGTGCTGCACCTTGCCACAGGACCAAACAATGCATGTTGCAGTTATATGAGTTTCACTAGATGTCCGAAGATCTCTTTCAGCAACTGTTGGCACAACACCTTAACTTCAATGAGGCATTTCCACATATGTTGAATTAATCCTCACAATACTTGTGAGTTAGGTATTACTATTCCTAATTTACAGGTGAAGTAACAGGGGCTGAGAGAGGTCAGATGTACTTAGCAGAATAATGGCCTTCCAAAGAGATAAGGTCGCAAGAACTGGAACCTGTAAATTCTACATTATAATGGAAAAGGGTCTTTGCAGATGTAATCAAATTAAGGATTTTGAGATGAACAGATTATCCTGGATTATCTGGTGGGCCCTAAATGCAATCACATGCATCCTTATTAGGGGAAAGAAGAGGGAGATTTTACACATACACCCACGTCCCACGTGCGCAGACGTACACACACAACAAAGGGAGGAACACAGGCACACAGGCACTGGAGTGATGCAGTCATAAGCCAAGGAACATTGGCAGCCAATAGAAGCTGAAAGAGGCAAGAAAGAAGAAGAGAGCACAGCTCTGCCAAAAACCTTGATTTTGGCCCAGTGGAACAGACTTTGGATTTCTGGTCTCCCAAACTGCAGAAAAAATTAATGTCGGTTGTTTTAAGCCACAAAGAATATAATTGGTAACGATGGTCACAGAAGCTAACACAATAATAGTAAAGTGGTTCAACCAGGATTCATACACCCAAGTCTTCTAATTTTTAATCCTAGATATGTTTTCCTGTTCCATGTCAGAACATGAACCAATCCCTGGCTATGTTAGAAAATTCTGGAAGCTAGATTTCAGACTTTTTAGAGAGGATAACTCCTTCACATTCCCCCCTTAATATTGAGCATATCTTTATGTGACATGCCAAGTCACAAATGAAGTATTAAATATTTTATATATGTTACATTTTTCAACACTGCCAACTTAAAAAATACTATTCAGACATTAAAAAAGATGGAGACTTTACACTCTTTGTATTAACCTGGATGGAAGTGGAACACCTTATTCTTAGTAAAGCATCACAAGAATGGAGAAGCAAGAATCCTATGTACTCAATTTTCATAAGAGGACAGTTGATGACCTAGTTTACATGGTGGGGGGGGTGGGGGAAGGGGAGAGCGAAGAGAGGAAAGGAGGAAGTGAGTGGGGGAAGGGGAGAGCAGAGAGAGGGAAGGAGGAAAGGGATGGGGGAAGGGGAAAGCAAAGAGGGAAGGAGGGAGGGGTCGGGGGAAGGGAAGAGCAGAGAGGGAAGGATGGAGGGGGTGGGGGTCATGACATCCTTTAGGGGTGGGACACAATTATTAAAGGCACTTTACCTAACAAATTCAATCAATGTAATTGGTTCTTTGTACCCTCAATGAATCCCCAACAACAAAAAAATTTAGATGTAATTGTTATAACCATTAACAATTAAAAAAATATGAAGATGCAGAGAGGTTAAATAGTTCACCCAAGCTAATGTGTACTTCAGTAAATTGCTTACATATCTAATAATATATGTGGCAGGGTAACATTTTTAAAGTTTTAACTGTGTTCAGTCTCCTCCCACATCAACTTTCCCTCTCCTTGGGTTTTCTGTGTGTCACACAGCATCTCCCCAACTCAGGTGAGACATGGTGAAATACGCACTGCCTTAGGAATATTAAAGCAGAGGGACAATGAGTGAAATCATTGAACCTTGAACAATGGAGTGAAATCATTTACCCATGTTTGACAAACTAAGTGCAGAGACAAGATGGAACAAATTCAGAAGAACAGGATCTTTAGTTCCTGCACATTCCCCAGTGTAGGAAGTGATGTCAAGGCTGGGAGAAGAGCAGGGAAGGCATGAATAGGAATGGAGGACCAGTGAAGGGTGTCACCTACTGACTGCCAAGCAGGAGTGAAGCTCATCTGTCTTTTGCTCAGTGCCATCCTATCTACCTGATGAAGACAGTGACCTCCCTTCCCCCTTCAGTGACCCCAAGTTACTCACTCAGGTAACCACAGATAACTGGATAGGAGAGCAGCATCCTGGCTCCTGGAAGGATGAGGCAAAGGCATAAAAGTGACCTGTAAGACTGAGTTGAACCATTCTGTGGTCTCCCTTGAGCTTCCCTGACTCCCTCCCTGATCCCCCAGCTACCAACCTCTGAGACCAAGAATGTATCCAGGAGTCCCATCACCCACTGCAAGCCCGACTCAGCGGGGTGTCTGTGGGGAATCTAATGTGAAGAGTGACACTGATTTGTTGTCAGTGTCTTCTATTTCTCCAAAATATTCAGAGATTTTTATATTCAGTCTGTTATTCCACTGTATACAATAGTAGGAGGCTTTGGGGGTGATATGCAGGTGTTACTCTCTGCACTCATTCTTCCCTGACCAATGATCCCTTAGCAGACCACCTGCATGCAGTCAGGGAGCAACGTGCCTCACTTCCCTGTACTCTACTGATGACACAGGTCTCATCCATTTAACCCAGTGGCGGGCCTAGCAACAATTTAAGAGCTGGAAAGGGCAGAGCACCAATTACAGTACGGAAGGCTTGGTCTGCTGGGTGAGGAGGAAATAGCAAGTGTGACCTTTTAGACATATTCTAACGTGTAGGTCACCGGGATCCACTTAGTCAAAGACCTTTTCTGAACCGCCTCAGATAATTAACAGCAGCTCCTAGCAGAAGTCAACAGATCTCTTTTCAGTCTTCAGAGTGGGATTTTATTTCATTTTATTTTATTTTATTATCTTTATCATTAAATCATAGCTGTGTACAATAGTGCAATCAGGGGTACAATGTGCAATTTCATATACAATCTTAACTATTTTCATCAAACTGATTAACATAGCCTTCCTGGCAATTTCTCCGTTATTATATGAAGACATTTGTATTCTGCATTTAGCAAGGTTCTTAGCAGAGCGGGATTTTAAACATTCATATCTCTATGTTGTTTAAATGTTAAAAGTTTCCATTTATTGGGGACATTTCTGGT
>CAUYON010110931.1:0-11872 GCA_963573935.1 Arctocebus calabarensis | reverse complement strand
TCAAGCGAGTCTCCTGCCTCTGCCTCCCAAGTAGTTGGGACTACAGGCGCCCACCACAAAGGCTAACTAGTTTATTTTTGGTAGAGACAGGGTCTCACTTTGCTCAGGCTTGTCTAGAACTCCTGAGCTTAAGGGATCCTTGGAAGATTTTTTTATTGTTTCTTTAATCTCAGTGCTTGAATTGGTCTGTTCAGGCACTCTATTTCTTCCTGGCTAAGTCTAGGGAGAGGATGTGATTCCAAATATTGATCCATTTCCTTCACATTGTCAAATTTCTGGTCATAGAGTTTCTGCTAGTATTCAGAGATGATCTGTTGTATTTCTGTGGCATCAGTTGTAATTTCCCCTTTATCATTTCTGATTGAGGTTGCTAGAGATTTTACTTTTCTATTTCTAGTTAGTCTGACCAAAGCTTTATCTATTTTATTTATTTTTTCAAAAAACCAACTCCTTGTTTTATTAATTTTCTGAATAATTCTTTTGTTTTCAATTTCATCGATCTCTGATTTAATTTTGGATCTTTCTTTTCTTCTGCTGGGTTTAGGCTTATATTGTTCTTCTTTTTCCAATTCTATAAGATGGCTTGTGAGTTTGTTGGTGTGCTCTCTTTCTGGTTTTCAAATGTCAGCATCTAAAGCGATAAATTTTCCTCTCAAAACTGCTTTTGCAGTATCCCACAGGTTTTGGTAGCTTGTATCTTCATTGTTGTTTTGCTCAAGGAAGTTAATGATTTCCTGTTTTATTTCTTCCTGCACCCAACTGTCATTCAACAGAAGGTTGTTTAATTTCCATGCCTTTGTGTGGGGTTGAACATTTTGTTGGAGTTGAGTTACACTTTTAGTGCCTTGTGGTCTGAGAAGATACAAGGTGAAATTTCAGTGCTTTTTATTCTGTTGAGGTTTGTTTTGTGTCCTAGGATATGATCTATTATGGAGAATGTTCCATGGGGCAATGAGAAGAATGTATATTCTTTATCTTTGGGATGGAGTGTTCTATACAAGTCTATCAAGCACAGTTGTTCTAGGATCTCATTTATCTTTGTTTAATTTCTGTTTAGAGGATCTGTCCAGCTCTGTAAGAGGAGTGTTAAGGTCCCCCCCCTTTTTTTTAAGGTCCCCTTTTATTATGGTATTATAGGATATCATATTGCTCAGACTGAGTAAGGTCTGTTTCAAGAATCTGGGAGCATTTAAATTGGGTGCATCAATATTTAGAATGGAAATGTCTTCTTGTTGTATTTTTCCCTTTACCAGTATAAAGTGACTATCTTTGTCTTTTTGACTTTAGTTGCTTTAAATCCACATGTATCTGAAAATAAGATCGCAACTCCTCTTTTCTTCTGAATTCCCTTTGCCTGAATAATTGTTTTCCAACCCTTAACTTGGAGTTTTAATTTATCTTTTGAAGCTAGGTGTGTTTCCTGCAGACATCAAATGGAAGTTTTGTGTTTTTCAATCCAGTCAGCCAATCTATGCCTCTTCAGTGGGAAATTCAAGCCATTAACATTTATTGAGATAATTGATAAGTGTGATAGTGTTCTATTCATCTTATTTTGTGAGAGTCCATTGCTTAGTTTTACCTTTTGCATCAGTGTGGAAGTTAGGGTCTGTCCTTTAATTTCTGAGTTCTTACTTTGCTGTTGATCCATTGTGATGGTCAGTGTGTAGAACAGATTGAAGTATTTCCTGTAGAGCTGGTCTTGTTGTGGTGAATTTCCTCAATGTTTGTATATCAGTAAATTATTTGATTTCTCCATCAATTTTAAAGCTTAGCTTAGCAGGATATAGAATTCTGGAAATTGTTCTGTTTAAGTAGATTGAAGGTAGATGAGCATTGCCGCCTTCTTCTTCCTCCTCCTCCTCCTCCTCCTCTTCCTTCTTCTTCCTCATCCTCCTCCTCCTTCTTCTTCTTCTTCTTCTCCTTCTTCTCCTCCTCCTCCTCCTCCTCCTCCTTCTTCTTTTTTTTGAGACAGAGCCACAAGCTGTCACCCTGGATAGAGTGCTATGGCATCACAGCTCACAGCAACCTCCAATTCCTGGGCTCAAGCGAGTCTCTTGCCTCTGCCTCCCAAGTAGCTGGGACTACAGGGGCCCACCACAATGCCTGGCCATTTTTTGGTTGCAGCCATCGTTGTTTGGTGGGCCCAGACTAGATTTGAACCCACCAGCTCAGGTGTACATGGCTGGCACCTTAGACTGTTGAGCCACAGGTGCCAAGCCAATCATTGTCTTCTTGCTTGGAAAGTTTCATTAGGGAAGTCTGCAGTCACCTTGATGGATTTGCTCTTGTAGGTCAGGTGGCGCTTAGTCCTGGCAGCTTGAAGAATCTTTTCTTTGTCTTGACTTTGGACAGGTTCATCACAATGTGTCTTGGAGAAGCTCTGTTAGAGTTGAGGTGACCTAGGGTCTGATATCTCTCTGAAAGGAGTGTGTCAGAATCTTTGGTGGTATTTGGGAAATTTTCACTTATAATATTCTCTAGTATGGCTTCCGTTCTCTTGGGCATTCTTCTTCCCCTTCTGGGATACCTATAACCTGTATGTCTGAACACTTCATAAAGTCCCATTATTCTGTCAGTGAACATTCTGCTTTCTCTCTCTTCTTTTCTGCCTCTTTAACTATCTGAGCTAACTCGAGAGCTTTGTTCTCTACCTCCGAGATTCTTTCTTCTGCATGGTCTAATCTGTTTTTGATACTTTCTATTGCATCTTTAAGTTCCCTAATTGACTGCTTCAGTTCCTTCAGCTCTGCTATATCCTTTCTGTATTCTTCATATCATTCTTCTCTTATTTGATTCTGTTTTTGGATTTCCTTTTGGCTACTTTTCACTTTATCAGTAGTTTCCTTCATTGTTTTCATCATTTCCCTCATTATTTTCATCATCTGTATTCTAAATTCCCTTTCTATCATTTCTAACATTTCTTTATAGATGGTATCCCCTGCAGTAGCTACCTCACAGTTTCTGAGGTGGGGGGGATTGCTCTGGACTGGTTTTTCATGTTGCCAGGAGTCTCCTGCTGGTTCTTCCTTATGAGTGATTTCTTTTATCTGTTTCCCTGACCTAATTTTTCTTTCACTTCCTCTTGATCTTTAAGTTGTCATGCCTTTGGACTAGGGTTTTGATGAATTCCAGTGTGCCAAAACCCATCTCACTCTATGCCCCTGAGGGCTAAGGCTGTAAGGCATTTCAGTCCTCACCTTTAGGCTGCTCAGTCACTAGATTACTCACTCCATCCTGATCCTCACTCTGCGACCTTGAGGGCGGAGCTTGCTGGGGGCAGTTGTCCCACAATAGCTCTGTACAGCTCACAGCTGAGCATTATTAGCTCCGTCTGCCTCAGAGGCTCAGTCTGGGACCCTAGACAACACTTAAAGTCCTCCACACTCTTGCCCAACTTCTCCCATGCTAGTTTAACTGAGTGCCAAGTCCAAAAAAACCAAAACGGTTCACAGGTAAGGGCTTTCCACTTTGCAATCTCACTGTTGTTGTACTTACAGCTGCTGGTGGGATTAGACCTAATGAACACATGCAAACACTTCCCAGTTCTTCACTGCTTTAGTCCTCCTCATGGAGTCCAGAAGTCCCTCAGTGACTCCCTGTGTCCCCAAAGGGATGTTTCTGGGAAGATCCCACCAGCCAGAGCTGCCTGGAGTCTTCTCTCCCCAGGCTCACCGTGCCCAGTTGCAAGGAAGCTGTTACTCAGCTGCCATCTTGCTCAAGAACCCTTGGTTTACTCTTTCTTTAAGTCCTCTTTTTTTTTTTTTTTTAGACAGAATCTCACTTATACCAGAATTTTGCTCTAGTAGGTTCCTGGTCTCAGTGATTCAAAGAATGAACTTGCAGACCACAGATCAGTGGTAAGATAGGACTTTTATCAGAAGTTAGAAAGGAATAAAGAAAAGCACCAGAGTTTGTGGAAGGGGGGGAAAGAACTGAAGAACACTCTCTGGAGTCTCCACATAGGCTCTTTTATCTAGGGGTCTGAAGTCTAGAGGATTACACATGGCTGGCAGTTTGTCCTTTACAGTCTTTGTCCATGAGAAGGGGTGGTACTCATAGCAGATAAGAATGAAGGACTCAGACCCCACTTAGGCAAAAATCAACTGGTGATTTTATTACACCTGCGCAGGGGACCACTGCTATTAAAGGCAGGTGGCCCTGAAGTGAAGGGAAGGTTGTCTTTCATACCATTTTTTGTGCAGCTGAGCAAGCAAGCAAGCAAACACAAAAGTGGAACATTGTGGTTAGCTTCGGGGGGGGGGGTTACAGCTTGGGAAACATAGCTTGGGTAAGTTTTCCAACATCATTTGCTCACCAGGAACTTGGGTAACATCCTGAGAACTTGGGACTTTTCATGCTTCCTTGTTCAGAAGACTGTTCTCGAAATTGGCCCCAGGCTTGGGGTGGGGGGGCTTGGACTTGTGGGCTCAGGGACGGCTTATTTTTCAAGGGCTGGGTGTTAGCTTTCTGCATTTCCCACTGGTCTTAGCGGGGAATCAAACCCTTGATTCATCTGACTCAATGGGGACAGGTTGGTAGTGAGTATGCAGGACCATCAGTTTTATAGATTGGAGTCTTTGTTGTATGAATGCCATGAGGCGGTTAAAGATGATGGGGCCACAGGTGATTCTGATTAGAAGGAGGAGGAGTGGTCCTGCTATAGCTGATATGAGGGTTGTTAGCCATGGGGACAAATTAAACAAAGTTTCATACTAATTATCACCTTTTTTACATTGTTCCTCTTGTTCATGTAGATTCTTTCTGACTAGGACTAAGCTGTCCTTTATGACTCCGGAGTGGTTGGCATAAAAACAGCATGTTACTCTTAAAGCCATGCAGAGGCCTCCTTGTTTTAGGAAAAGTAGGTCTAGGCCCCTTCTATTCTGGAGTACTACTTGTGCTAAAGAGTAATCAACTTAAAAGTTTTTAGTTATGGATGGGGGATAACAGTTCATTAGTTAATTATGGGAGTATAGGAGGTGGGATTCCATGGATTAGTTCAAAGGGTGTTAAGCCTTGGCAGTAAGGGGTACACTGGGCCTGTAATAGGGCGAAGGGAAAGAGGTCTACCCAGTTGCTGCCAATTTCTATGTGCAATTTAGTTAAGGTTTCCTTTAATTTTTTTTTTTTTTTTGGTAGAGACAGAGTCTCATTTTATCACCCTCGGTAGAGTGCCATGGTGACACACAGCTCATAGCAACCTCCAACTCCTGGGCTTAGGCAATTCTCTCACCTCAGCCTCCAGAGTAGCTGGGACTACAAGCACCTGCCATAATGCCCAGCTATTTTTTTGTTTTGCAGTTCAGCCGAGGCCGGTTTTGAACCTGCTACTTTTGGTATATGGGGCTGGCACCCTACTCACTGAGCCACAGGCGCCGCCCTTTTTTTTTTTTTTTTTTGTAGAGACAGAGTCTCACTTTATCACCCTTGGTGGAGTGCTGTGGCATCACACAGCTCACAGCAACCTCCAACTCCTGGCTTAGGCAAGTCTCTTGCCTCAGCCTCCCAAGTAGCTGGGACAACAGGTGCCCACCACAATGCCTGGCTATTTTTCTGTTTTTGCAGTTCAGCTGAGGCTGGGTTTGAACCTGCCACCTTTGGCAAATGGGGCCAGTGCCCTACTCAATGAGCCACAGGCGCTGCCTTCCTTTAAGGCTTTATTCATTCTTTCTACATGTCCTGAACTTTGGGGTCTATAGGTACAATGTAATTTGCATGTAATTTTTAGAGTGGCCACCAGGTTTTTAGAAACCTGGGCTGAGAAGGCTGGGCTGTTGTCAGACCCCGGGGTGAGAAGCAATCCGAATTGGGAGATAATGTCAGTGAGAAGGTGTTTTGCCACTGTTAAGACTGTCTCTTTTTTTTTTTTTTTTTGAGACAGAGCCTCAAGCTATCACCCGGGATAGAGTGCTCTGGCATCACAGCTCACAGCAACCTCCAATTCCTGGGCTCAAGCGAGTCTCCTGCCTCTGCCTCCCAAGTAGGTGGGACTACAGGCGCCCGCCACAATGCCTGGCCATTTTTTGGTTGCAGCCAACATTGTTGTTTGGCGGGCCCGGGCTGGATTCGAACCCACCAGGTCAGGTGTACGTGGCTGGCGCCTTAGCCTGTTGAGCCACAGGCACCGAGCCAAGACTGTCTCTTTTTAACATAGGAATGCTTCTGGCCCTCCTGAAAAGGTATCAATTAAGACTAGGAGATATTTATATCCCTACTGTCCTGGTTTGATTTTGGTAAAAGCAAGTTCCCAGTGTTCCCCCGGGTTAGTTCCTTGGAGGTGCTATGGCATTTACCTTGTTGCATGGGAGGCATCCATTGGCTGCATCTTTTGTCCATTTGTGGAGACATGGGATGTACAGATGCTTGGGTATGAGTTGGCTGAGTCTGGAGGCTCCAAGGTGGATTCCCTGGTATAGCTAGTAAATAAGTTGCCATCCTAATGTTTCTGGGAGGAAGGGGTGGCCATCTGGGCATATGAGCCAGCCCCAGGGGCCTGTCAGGAATTTGCTCTCTTCTTTGTCTGTTTCTGAGTAGACTGTCGGTAGGAGGTGGTCCGGTAAGACTGGGAGGATGTGGAGGGGCCCCAGTGGTCTTAGGGCAGCAGCCTTGGCTGTTTGGTTGGCCAGTGTATTTCCTTTTGCAATGGGCATGTCTGTCCTTTGGTGTCTACAGCAATGGATGATGGTGAGGTGGTTTGGCAGCCAGATAGCTTCTAGTAGGGCAAAGATCTCTTCCTTGTTCCTTGCATTCCAAGACAGGTTCTGGATGAGGCCAGTCAGTGAGTGCAGCTAGGGGTGGTCTGCGGTTCAGACATGGTCCAGCAGGGGTTCAGGATGCGCTACTGTTCCAGGGCCAAGCAGCTCAGCATGCTGGCCCACTGTGGGGACAGGCCTGCAATTGCCTGCTATTATGTTCTGCAGTGTTCTTGCTGCTGCCTCTGTTGTGTGGTGCTTGAGCTCATAGCGCTGCAGCAGCCAGTTGTACAGCCCCACAATCTGGGGGCTCCACAGCCACTCTAGGCTCTTGGGGTCCTTGGACACCTCTATGAAGGTGAGCAGATTGGCTCTCAGTGGCAACTCCTGCATCTACCAGAAAGTCTAGGCTCGGTGCCTGTGGCTCAACAGGCTGAGGCACCAGCCACGTACACCTGAGCTGGTGGGTTCGAATCCAGCCCAGACCTGCCAAACAACAATGGTGGCTGCAACCAAAAAATGGCCAAGTGTTGTGGCGGGTGCCTGTAGTACCAGCTACTTTGGAGGCAGAGGCAAAAGACTCGCTTAAGCCCAGGAAATGGAGGTTGCTGTAAGCTGTGATGCCACAGCACTCTACCCAGGGTTACAGCTTGAGGTTCTGTCTCAAAAAAAAAGAAATCCTAATCACCTAAAACATCTTCAGAAAAAAAAATCACTGTAAACAAACAAACAAAAAGAAAGTCTACAGGCTGGCCCCCAACTTGTAGGGTTATCATGGGCTCCTGGGGGCCTAGGGGGAAGGAGCCCCAACTCCCTCAGTTGATATCTTCTTTGACTAAGACCTTGGCAGGTGCTGGTGGCTGTGCTGTAACTGCCCTCTGTGGACATTCATTTTTACAGTGTGTTGCAATAGACTCACTGTTTGGGTTTTAGGGGGGCCTAGAACCCCTGCCCTGAGAAGCCCCTTGGGCTCAGGAGTGCTCCTGTAGGGTGGCAATAACGACCTTAGCCATTGGTTTGGTGGCGGCCATGTCCTCGGGCTCCCAGTTGTTAAAAACACACAGGGCTACTTCTACCAACTCACTGAGATTTTTTTCCTTCAAAACCTTCAAGCTTCTGTAACTTCCTTCTAGTGTCAGGGGCTGACTGACTAACATAGCTACGTTTATAGCCTGCCTATTTTCCAGGACCTCTGGATCAATAGGAGTATAAATCCTATAGGCTTCCAGCAGCCATTCAAGAAAAGCCACAGGGCTTTCCATGACTCCCTGAATGATCTCACTAACCTTAGACAAATTAGTAACCTTTTAGCAGCTATCTGAAGGCCCTGCATTAGAATATGGCGGTACTGAAGTAGAGCTTCCCTACCTTCATCAGAGTTAGTGTCCCATGGAGGTCACTCGGTAAGGAATTGAGCTTCCAACTGACAGCATTGGTGCTGGGCTGTCCTTCTGGTCCCACAACAGCTTTCCTGGATGCCTACAGGATATGATCGCATTCCTCGGATGTGAATAAGACCTGGAGGAACTGTTGACAATCATCCCAGGTGGGTTGGTGGGTTAAAAAGATAGTTTCAAGGAGAGAAATCAGCCCCTGTGGTTTTTCTGAAAATGGGGGGTTCTGGTTTTTTTTATTTATACAGGTCACTGGTGGAAAAAGGGACATATACCATAAAAGGCTGTCCTCCTGACACAGGAGTGGGGGCTCATTGGCGTAGGGGCAAAATAGGAGCTGCTGGAAGTGCCCCCACCCTCGGGGGATTCGGGGCAGAAGTGGAATCAGGGCACAATGGTTGGTACATGGTCCCTCCTCAGGTCTGTTAGGGACCACATGGGGCTCCCCTGTAGTCTCCTGGACCCCAGTGCTGGGGGAGCTGAAGGTGCCAGTACATCCGGGTGGTGATTATATGGAGGAGGGTGCAAAGGATGGGACTGGAGGGGTGGGTCTAAGATTGGGTCCTCAGGAGGGGGCGAAATATGCAGGTGTCAGTCTCATGCTTCTCTGACTGGGGAACCTGAGTCTTGGGAGCCTTAGGTCAGCATGCCTGGGACTGACCTGATGGAGAGGCAAAAAGGACATGGGAAGGGGTTAAATGACTACCACACTTCTGAATAGAAGCTGGACCTTTGGAAGCAATGTCAATCCACACATCGATGTAGGGGATCTGGTCCGGGTGGCCAGGGTGACCGTAAATGATTGTCCTAATGTTGGAGAGAAGGCGAGGTTAAAAGACCCAGTGGGGGGCCATCCCATCCTGAAAGCTGGCCAATCTAATTCACAGAGGGTGGGTAAAGTGCCTGGTTTCACTTTCCCTCCATATCCCTTGGCACCACAGCTGAAATCAGAAAAGTTATTGAGAAGACATTCTAAAGGGGTAAGTGGGGTGGATTATCCCTGTCCCATGGCAAACAAATTATGATGCGGAGACTGACAAACAAGGACAGACAAAAAGACAATGAAACAGGAGACTGACAGCTTGAGGAGACAGGGAGACATCTCCTCTGTCCTGGGAACTGACTTTTCAGCAGCGTCCAGCTAGTCTAGTTCCCCCAAATTCTCTAGAGATTCAGATAGACTTATTCAAGGTGCCACAGTCAAGTCACCAGAATGGAAAATTTTGGGAATCTGTGCCCCAAATCTACACGTCTGAGGGCTTCAGGCCGTCCCCCGGAACCAAAGGCCAGCTGTGGGCCCAGGCAGAGGTCTGAAGGTGAGAATCTCACTGGGGCCTCCAGAAAATGTTGTACCCACAGCAGATGAGAATGAAGGACTCGGACCCCACTTAGGCTAAAGGCAGGTGGCCCGAAGTGAAGGGAAGGTTGTCTTTTATACCTTTTTTTGTGCAGCTGAGCAAGCAGGCAAGCAAACACAAAAGTGGAACATTGTAGTTAGCTTCGGGTGGGGTTACAGCTTGGGAAACATAGCTTGGGTAAGTTTTCCAACATTGTTTGCTCACCAGGAACTTGGGTAAGATCACAAGAACTTGGGACTTTTCATGCTTCCTTGTTCAGAAGCCTGTTCTTGGAATTGGCCCTGGGGTAGCCAGGGGGAGGCTGGGACTTGTGGGCTCAGGGATGGCTTCTTTTTCAAGGGCTGGGGGTTAGCTTGCTGCAAAGGGATTAGGGTGTGTGCTCCTACCCAAGGTGGAACCACCCCAAAACTATCACAGCCTGCTTTGTTCATGATCTTATTAGGGCCCAGAGGGTGTGTCCCGAATAAGGCAGTCTGCTTGTGCCTGGGATTGGGGGTCTGACTTCTGAGCTCACGTGGGCCTAGAGAATGGGGAGCTCCCTGTCTAGCCCTGAGTGTTAGAATCCTGTATCATCACTATGTCACCCTCAATAGAGTGCCCTGGGGTCATAGCTCACAGAAACCTCAAACTCTTGGGCTTAAGCAATTGTCTTGCCTCAGCCTCCCAAGTAGCTGGGATTACAGGCACCCACCACAATGCCTGGCTGTTTTTAGAGGTGAGATCTTACTCTGGCGCAAGCTGGTCTTAAATCTATGAGCTCAAGCAATCCACCCAGCTCAGTCTCCCAGAGGGCTGGGATTACAGGCGTGAGCCACAGAGCCTGGCCCTGGGCAGGATTTTCTTCCTGTTTCTGGGTTATTTCTTTTAGTTAATCATAATTCATGGCTTTATGGACTGCTTTTTAAAAGTCTCTCTATGAGAGACTTTTATCATGTGGTTATGGAGGCAGACTCCAGGAGCATTAAGTTTGGTAATTTCAAATGGGGTCTTTCCAGGGGAAAGCCTTACCACCCTCTGGCAGTGTTTGGTCTGTTCTTTATAGATATTTGGCATGGACCTAGGCCTGAGTTCAGACCTGTTCCCTCTCCTCCAAAGTTAGGGTGGAATTCATATCTGAATTCTTGAGTGTATTTTGTGGGATATGTGGAGAACAAACCTAGTTTCTGACTCATGTAGGACAGGTCTGAGAAAAGGGTCCATGAACACTGATGATACCTTCCATTCCTAAAACTTCTTGGAGGGCGTACAGAGGTTGTGGTGGTCCAGAAGCAAAAGGTACAAAAATATGGTCAGATCTAGTATGAGGTGGGGAAGTTGGGTCTGCCATCTTCCCTTTCTCCTTCCATGGGCAGTGGAAGTCTGGTGGGGGCGATGGAGAGAGAGGGGATGGAGTTGTATCTTGTGGGTGGGTAGGAGGCTGGAGGGGGGAGTCTATGGGAGAAGAGAAGGGAAAGGGTTGTCTGCCAGGTTGAAGGAAGATAGGGGAGAGTCTGTGTGTTTAGGAAGGGCTGGTTTGGCCTGTGCAAAAAAAAAAAAAAATGTGAGTAGGTTCACAAGATGAATAAAAAGAAGGAATGTTTCAGAGGAGGAGGAAGGCCTGAATGTAAGGGATTTGTGACCATTTGCCCAATCTGTGACAAAATTGTTGAGGTCAGTGAGGATTGAAAAGTCAAAGGTGGCTTGGTACCTGTGGCTTAGCTGGCTAAGGTGCCAGCCACGTACACCTGAACTGGTGTGTTCGAATCCAGCCCAGGTCTGCCAAAAACAATGATGGCTGCAACCAAAAAATGGCCGGGTGTTGTGGCGGGCGCCTGTAATCCCAGCTACTTGGGAGGAGGAGGAAGGAGACTCACTTAAGCCCAGGAATTGGAGGTTGCTGTGAGTTGTGATGCCATGGCACTCTATCCAGGGTGACAACTTGAGGCTCTGTCTCAAAAAAAAAAAGAAATGTCAAAGGTATGAATCCCATGTACTCAATTTTGATATGAGGACAATTAATGACACGGTAGGGGTGGGGGAAGGGGAGAGCAGAGAGAGAAAGAAGGAGGGGGGTGGGGAAAGGAAGAGCAGAGAGAGGGAAGGAGCGAGGGGGGTGGGATCTTGGTGTGTGCCACACCTTTTGGGAGCAAAACACGATTATAAGAGGGACTTTACCTAACAAATGCAATCAGTGTAACCTGGTTTCTTGTACCCTCAATGAATCCCCAACAATAAAAAAAAATGTTGGCACACACACAAATATATATATATATAAAGAAAGGTCAAAGGTGCCATTGTGAGCCATAGTCTAGTTTGTACATAGGCCAAGTGGTATTACAGAAAAAGATGAGGCATTTAGGTTTAAGGTCAAGATAGAGGTTTAGAGGCTTGAAGTGAGTTAAGAGGCAGCATAAAGTGAAGAAGGGTGAATCCATGACTGAGTGATCCC
>CAUYON010110926.1:0-10351 GCA_963573935.1 Arctocebus calabarensis | reverse complement strand
TATAAACCAAATAGTATTCAGTGCTCCGGAGTTGGCACTGAACTGTTTCTTTCAGCCTTAATCTTATTTTCAACTCCTTTTACAGGCTGGGCAATGACCTTCAGCAAAAATAACAAGAATAATTCTCTAACTAAAAATAAAGTGTTATTACATCCCTATTTTCAAGATTCTTCCATTCTTGTTTTCAAACAAACAAAGTAGTTTTACAATGTCTCACATCCCCCAAAATAACATGAAAAACCCAACAAATTCTTTTGAGTATTCCATCTTCAGTTTAAGGGCATCCACAAACAAGTGAATGCTCCTCCTCATTCCTCCCAATTACAATGAGACCCCTCTTCAAATTGATGAAATTTGTACCACTTGCGCACCTATTGTGGGAAACTTCTCATTCGAAGGAGTCCCCTTATGCAAAAGTTTTTGTTGCAGTCAGGTTCCTGAGCAGAAGAGCTTGGTTATCAGATTCAGAAGTTTCTGCAGGAAATTCAGTTTGTCTCCCAGTCTCCCGAGCTGAGCTGCACATTCCTCTTCAGGCTCAGTCCTCGCGGGGCTCCGTTGCGCGCTCTTACGCGCCTTCTTCCCGGCCGTCTGGGCAGGTGCCGCCACGAACTCTGCTGCGGACCCCGGGGTCTCAGTCTCCCAACTCGAGCACTTCGGGCGTCTGCAGGATGCGGAGTGCACGCGGGCAGCCGGGAAAAGTTCTACTAAGAATGGAAAGTTCTACTAAGGAATCATGGGATTATGGATATTGGGGAACAATTTATATTCTCTGCCATATCATGTCTCTGAGCAATTTATTGGGTAAGATTCAGAAATGGAGGTTCTGAAGTGGCCACTTTTAACAATAAAGCAGTTCTATAATTTGCATAAAACCAAGTGTTTAAGAAGGTATTTTTTGGTCAGGTGTGGTGGATCACATCTGTAATCTTAGCACTCTGGAAGGCCAAGGGTGGTAGATTGCTTGAGTTCAGGAGTTTGAGACCAGCCTGAGCCAGAAGGAGACCATGTCTGTACTAAAAAATAGAAAAACAAGCCTGGCATTGTGGTGGGTGCCTATAGTCCCAGCTATTCAGGAGGCTGAGGCAAGAGGGTTGCTTGAGCCCAGGAGTTTGAGGTTGCTGTAAGCTATGTTGCCACCGCACTTTAGCTAGCCTGGGGCAACAGAGTGAGATTCTGTCTCAAAAAAGACAAAAAAAAGTATTTTTTGCTTTTATGAGGGAGATGTCAATATAATCAATCCTACCAGTGATGGCTTGGAAGTCAGTACCTCTAGGCAAAGCATCATAGTAGGTGTCTTAAAACAAATGGACTATTTTGTTTTACTGGCAAACCTCTCCCAGGGATTTCTTTAAATATTTGGAGGCTGTCATATGTACCTAGAGCTTGTGCCCATGTGGTAGCGGTCCACTTTCCTCCATGACACCACGGTTAGTTACTTCTGTTTTTATACCTAACTCTGAGGCGTCTGAGAAGGTCATTGGTTTTGTTTAGAGCACCACTAGGATAGATACAATATGTATCATCCCAAGATGATTTTAACAATTTGTTAGAAACATGAGTAACCGAATTCTCAGGGACAGATGCCATATAATTTTGTATTCAATACTCAAATCATTAAATCACAGGGTTTAATGATTGCATCTGTTTGATCTTTAAAGGCAATGCTGTCCTATAGATTTTTTCTGTGATGATGGAAATATTCTATGTCTTTGCAATCCAATATGGTGGCTACTAGCCACATGTGGCTATTGAGCACTTGAAATGTGGCTAGTGCACCTGAAGAACTCGATTTTTAATTTTATTTAGTTTTAATTAATTTAAATGGCCATATGTAGCTAGTGCCACAGGCAGCACAGCACAATTCTGCAGAATCATTTTTTTAAAGGACCCACATAAATTTGGATTACTTTTTACTAATCTGATGAAGAGACCTAAATTTAATACAGATGTGTGATGTGTAGTCTTTGGATTTCAAACATGCCAAATAATTCTTTTCTCTCTCTCTCTCTTTTTCTTTTTGAGACAAAGTGTCCTGCTGTTGTCCCAATTAGAGAGCTATAGTGTTGTCATAGCACATCACAACCTCAAACTCTTGGGCTCAAGCAATTCTCTTCTCTCAATTTCCTGAGTAGCTGAGGCTACAAGCATGCTGCACTACACCAGGCTATTTTATATATTTTTGGTAGAAACAGGGCTCTTCCTCTTGCTCAGGCTGGTCTCAAACTCTTGAGCGCAAGTGATCCACCTGCCTCAGCTTCCTGGAGTTCTAGGATTACAGATATGAACCACCACACCCAGCCTGCCAATTAATTTCTGTTTCTCTTTTTTGGATAGTGTATTCAAAGGCAAAGGAGTTTTCTTTGTCTTAGTTGAATTCCCCCCCAACCACCTAAAACTTTGCTGAGCTTTTTTGCTGTTTTATGTTTCATTCCTTTTTATTCATGAAATTAGTAAGGAAAGACAGAGTTTTAGGGTGCAGAAGCCTTTTTTAAAAAAATTAGATTTACTGAGATATAATTTATATATAGTAAAATTTATCTTCCTTAGCTGTACTATTGTATAAGTTTTTTTTGTTTGTTTGTTTTTGAGACAGAATCTCACTTTGTTGCCCTCAGTAGAGTGTCGTGTCATTATAGCTCACAGTGACCTCAAACAATCCTCTTGGCTCAGCCTCCCAGCCAGGCTACCCACTACAACACCTGGCTATTTTTAGAGACGGGGTTTTGCTCTTGCTCAGGCTGGTCTCAAACTCCTGAGCTCAAGCTATCCACCTGCCTGGGCCTCCCAGAGTGCTAGGATTACAGGTATGAGTCACTGCACCCAGCCTTATTGTATAAGCTTTGATTAACATATTTTTATGTAGCTACTGCTATGATCAAGATAAAGGATATTTCTATCATCCCAAGAAGGTTCCTTATGGAGATATTTTTTTTAAGTCACCCATGGTTAATGTCATTATGCAATGAACAATTTTTATACTTAGTTTGGTTTAGACTATTTGTTTAAATTCTCTGTTTTTGGAATTGGATTATGCCTCAGGATGGGAGAAGTAACTGTGGCGATATAGTAAAGGTGACTTTACTGCCAAGTGAAAGCAGACTATTGGTCGTGAACATAATCTATCAGTATTGAAAAGAAACATCAGCAGATGGATGCGTGCATGCTAATCAAGGACTGATTTAGCAAGATTGTCTAGTAAGAAAATGAATCAGGTATGGTGCTAAGCACATTGTTTATTTTTTATAATTAAATGGGTTAAATACATGTAAAGTGTTTAGAATAGTTCCTGGAACTTTTCAGAATCAGCTACCTTTAAAAATATTGTAGGGCTGGGTGTGGTGGCTCATTCCTATAATTCCAGCACTCTGGGAGGCTGAGATGGGTGGATCGCCTGAGCTCGGAGTTCGAGACCAGCCTGAACAGAATGAGATCCAGTCTCTAAAAATTAGCTGGGTGTTGTGGTGGGCACCTGTAGTCCCAGCTACTCGGGAGACTGAGGCAAGAGGATTGCTTGAGCCCAAAAGTTTGAGGTTGCTGTGAGCTACGACGCCACAGCATTCTTCCAATGGAGACAAAAATAAATAAATAAATAAATAAATAAAAATTGCTGTAATTCACAATTAACTTCAAAGATCTACCGACCTTTTAATTGGTCAAAATAAGTTGTTAAAGATTCCTATTGATGGGAAGGATTATCTCAAGCTTCTCCAACTATTTTATAATTGTTATTTTATTGGTTTCCTAGGGACTTGGCCTGTTTTATATTTACATTTTTGGTGAGGAAGTGGAATTCCAGAAGTTCAGTTAAGTAAGCACTTTTCCAGCTTTGAGAATTTTGATGGTAAAACCAAATAACATACCCTGGGGTAAGTGACATTACCATAGAAACTTTGTTAATTTTCTCTATCTCTCATTAGTGTTATCACTACTTAAACCACCTCAGTTACTTTCTCCTCCAAATACCCCAAAATTCCAATATTCAAATAGTCTTTATTAGATTAGGCTATCCCAATTAAAAGTTGCCACTGATCCTCTATCCTAAAGTTTTTGGAATTCCCAAATATTGTCATTTGTCTAAAAGGTTTTTACTACAGTGCAGAGCATCCCCAGACTCTCCATCTGGGGAGGAGGACATTGGGGTTGTTTGTTTTGAACTATAAGAGGAACTGCCTTTAGGGCAAAGTTCCAATCTGATTTTTCTGCCACCTGCATACTCTCCAGCTCTTATTTATTTTGGGTGGGAAAGAGGTTGGTGGATTACAGTTTTTTTGAAGGGGGTTTCAAACCACTTTATTGAGGGGAATTGGGGGTAGGGAGCAAAGAAGCACATAGGACGATGAGATCTGACAAGTTTGATTGGGTGAGGACCTCCTAAGCTTTGCAGCCAGAAAAGATTATCCCCTGAGGCTCAGTCAGTAAGGTGCCGGCCTCATATACCCAGCGTGGTGGGTTCAAACCCAGCCCCTGCCGAACTGCAACAAAAAAATAGCTGGGCATTGTGGCAGGTGCCTGTAGTCCCAGCTACTCGGGAGACTGAGACAAGAGGATCGCCTAAGCCCAGGAGATGAAGGTTGCTGTGAGCTGTGTGATGCCATGGCACTCTACAGATAAAGCAAGACTCTGTCTCTACCAAAAAAAAAAAAAAAAGAAAGAAAGAAAGAAAGAAAAAGAACTTAAAAAAAAGAAAAGAAGAAAACATAAATATGAACTCATGATTTTATTATCTATTTTAGGTTACATAAAGTGATTAAGGTATTTATTTTTGTTAATAATTTTTTTTGAGTGTGATATTTCTTAAAGCAATCTCCGGGATGACGTCCAGGCTTCTTCTAGCACATCTCACAGGAGAAAATGCTTGTTCTCCTTCCACCTTTCTCGTTTCTCTGCTGCAAACCATGCAATCCTTTGATGATTATTTTTTCATTTTGCATTATAAGATGCATCTTCCCATTTAGCTTTTCCTCAGTGTCCGAAGATGATGGCCTTCCCCTCTTTCTTGAATTTCTATTCCTCACATTGCTCAAAAGCTGAGTGATAAAATTTCTCCTGTAAGAAAAGTGTATCTGCACTTTTTCTCCAGTGGAGCAGGCCAACAAACGCAACAAAAACCCCTCTGTCAGATGTCTTCTGACATAGGCTCAGAAAGTGTTTAAACTCAGAGGATGAATCAAAGGCAGTGTGGAAGTGTCCCCTCCCTGTATGCCCTGAGGAAATGTGTTCTTAAGTTTATCAGCTTTGTGTCTTGTGTCCCCTCTGGCTTGCTTCTTTTAGCCTGCGTGAGTTGAGGGTTCACCAAAATCATTTCTATGGATATAGCTTTTGTATCTGTTAAAATTGGACTGTTTTTGATGCTTCCTTAATCTCTTGTGTAAATTTATTTATTTTTTGTCTCACTTTGTTGCCCTTGGTAGAGTGTTGTAGCATCACAGCTCACAGCAACCTCTAACTCTTGGGTTGCCTCAGCCTCCTAAGCAGCTGGGACTACAGGCGCCCACCACAACGCCTGTATTTTTTGTTGCAATTGTCACTGCTGTTTTTTAGCTGGCTGGGGCCGGATTCGAACCTGCCACCCTTGGCATATAGAGCCGGCGCCCTACCCACTGAGCCACAGGCACCACCTGGTTAACTTTTCTTGTAAAGAATGTTGGGCCATTCCCAAATTGTTGACAAATTTCCTTACTTTCTGTTCTATCTAGTAGATTCCACTATTGGCCACTAGATGGAGATATGATCCTATTTATTACAATATTCTCTAGCTTCACTACTATTTTAACATTGGATTCTTTGCAATGGATAATCAGGCATTTTTTTCTCAAAAACTTTAAACAATTCTTCCTGAGAAGTAAAAACAACACATAGTTTTAATTATCTGTAGTTTTTCAACTAAAAGGGAAAGGAAAAAAGTACTAAATTACTTTTCCATAAGGCAATCCTCTTCCCTAAAGAAGGCATGCTTCACAACTCAATGGTGAGAATTCTGAGTTGACTCACAGCTTTAGGACTGTAGTCTGTCTGATGATACCATATTGGAGGAATTCTTGTCCAAACAGAGAGTCTAGGGAGACCTCCTTCTCCTTGTCAAATTCTAAATTAATCTATTGGTTTTGTTTTCTCATAAAGCAGAGAATGAAATGTTCAGGACTCCAAAAGTTACTTAGTGAAAATGGCTTTTAAAATAAGTTCCTTTTAGTTATCGTGACTCAAGATAATAGTAAGTTAATCATCAAAATGTGAACACTGGTTTATCAGCCCTCTGTTGATGAGGTTTGCTGGTCTGTTTCCTTCTTCTCAAAACCCCAAATAGTAAAGCTTCTCTTAAGCAAGGTGGGCAATAGGAGGCTTGTTCACAGTCAAATTCCTTGGATGTAAAATTGTTTGGGCACAGAGTAGACTACCTCTCCCTTCTTTAAAAGCAGTGGATATATGAAAGGACAGCTTCTCCTTCTCCTTGCAGCCCCTACTTTCTAGGAGAAATAGCATAAAACAGAAAGCTTGTGTAGTTTCTCATAGCTTTGAATAAAAAGTTAAAATTTTATGCAACAATTTCATCTGCATTTCTTTCTTTTTTTTTTTTTTACAGTACAAGCAAGACACTCAAGATAGGTATATTAGTACTACTCACACAAAAACTTAAATTTCACCTCAAAAAATTCACAAGACAAAAGAGAAAGCAATTACACTGTTATAAAATAAGATATTTCATGCAAAGTATTAACTCTGCCCCCCCAAAGCCTAACCTCCCCACAAACAAAAAACTATCTGGGAATACTGCTATGCTAACATATTAACCAGAGTATAATCATTCATAAGAAAACAGTAATTAAGCAATGAATTAAATGAAATAACAAAGTTCAAACTATCATAAACTCATAGACCATATGATTTTACAAAACAAGCAATTCCAGAAATCTTATAAACAATAAAAAAAGAAGAAATATTTCAATATCATTCTACTTGATCTGGATACACCTGATATTGAAATTTGGGAAAATATATTGTTATAAAGAGAAATTACAAACATGTTTCACTTATAAATGAGGATGAAATATCCTAAACAACATATTGACAAGGTGAGTTAAAAAATTAATGTTTAAGTAATGCACTTTGATCAAAATTGAATCTAATTTATATGAAAGTTAATCACTATTTTCTTTTCTTTTTTTTTATTTTCTTTCCCTCGCCCCCTCCCTCCTTCTCTGTCTACTCTCTCCTTCCCCCATACCCCACTGTGTCACTGATTGTCATTAGTTGTCCTCAAATCAAAGTTGAATACATAGGATTCATGCTTCTCCATTCCTGTGATGTTTCACTAAGAATAATATGTTCCACCTCCATCCAAGTTACTACAAACTCTCCATTATTTTTGATGGCTGAGCAATATTTCATTGTATACATATACCATAGCTTACCAATCCACTCCTGGGTTGAAGGACAGGAAACAGTTAGGCTGTTTCCACAATGTCCATAAGTCAGTTGCCTTTGTATATGCCAACAACAGTCAAGATGAGAGGTTAATCACAGATACAACTCCCTTCACTATAGCCTCAAAGAAAATGAAATACTTAGGAATATACCTAACAAAAGAGGTAAAAGACCTCTATAAAGAAAATTATGAAACCTTAAGAAAGAAGATAGTAGAGGACTTTCATAAATGGAAGAACATACCATGCTCATGGCTGGGAAGAATCAACATTGTTAAAATGTCTATACTTCCCAGAACAATTTACTGATTCAACGCCATCCCTATTAAAATACAAACATCCTACTTTTAAGATGTGCAAAAAATGATTCTGTGTTTTGTATGGAACCAGAAAAAACCCCATATAGCTAAGGCATCTGCATTTCTTTACCTTTCCCAAACCTGCTTAAATGCTAATAGGATTCATAAAATATTTGTAGTAATAATTTCAGAATGAAAAATCATTTTATGTATTAGCCCTATCTCTTCTATAATAATCAAAGTGTCCAGACTTTTCTGGATTTAAGAATGTCTTATGTGCCAAAACAAGACAAGACATAGTGGTTCCTGTGGCTCAAGGAGTAGGGTGCAGGCTCCATATACCAGAGGTGGAGGGTTCAAACCCAGCCCTGGCCAAAAAGCTACAAAAAAAAAAAAAAAATAGACAAGACATTTGCTGATATACTTTGATGTTCTTGTTACATTTTATTTATTTATTTATTTTTCTTGCTACTTTTTAAATTGTCAGCAAAATGGATGACTTTACCACCTGTACACAACAGGGTTAACATATCAGACCTGACTGCCATCCTTTGGAAAGACTGCTTGCAATGTTGGCCTTGGCTGGCATCTTAGGAACTTGGATTTCAAGAGGGCTTCCATCATTCCCAGAACTGACAAGAATAGCTCAAAATATCTAAACTGCTTGTACAAACCATACAGTTTATGCAGAGCACCTGCTTTCCTTTTGGGAGCCTGAGGTGTTGGTTGGTATGCATGGAACAGAGGGTGATGACATGATCAGCCCTGTGATGGTTAATGTCAGGTTAACATCCAGTTGACACCTGACGTTAGGAATGCCCAGGCAGCTGGCAAAGCATTATTTCTGGGTGTGTCTGTGAGGGTGTTTCTGGAAAAGACTGACATTGGCATCAGTGGAATGAGTAAGGAAGATCTGTCCTCATCCAGCTGGCTATTGGCCTGGATAGAAAGAAGAGAGGAGAAAGGTAAGTTTAGCACTTTCTATTCTGGAGCTGGGACATCCTCCTTCTCCTGCCATTGGACATCAGACTCCAGCTTCTCTGCCTGAGTCTCTGTGGACTCAGAGACTTGACCCAGCAGCCCCACAGCTTCCCTTTGGCCACAGGCTCAGAGTTACACCATGGGCTCCCCAGTTCCTGAGGCTTTGGATGTAGACTGGGCTGTGTTACTGGCTCCCGTAAGTCTTGAGCTTACAGGTGGCCTTTTGTGAGACTTCTTTGCCACTGTAATGAAGTGAGTGAATCCTTTTTATTTTATTTTATTTTATTTTTTTTTAAATACTTGTATTTTATTATTCTTCATTACATTATCCCCCCCCCCCCCGTGGTAAGACAGAATTTATTTACAGAAAAGAATACAGAAAACACTAAAGGTCCTGGTAGAGGGAGAGAATTCTAGTGGGGAGAGAGAAGTTCTCTCTGTTTCTCTCCCGGTCTTTCCCTGTCTCCTCCTTTAGGCCTTTAGTCTCAGGGTATATATAGGTGTATGGGTTCCTTGGCCAGGAAACGGTGAATCCTAATAATAAATCCCTTTTGCCCCTGGGTCTGTATCTCTGGAAAACTCTAAAACAAGCCCTCATAAAACCTCTTGTGCTGAGTCTCCTACAGGTTTCCTGGTAGACAGTATTTAACACAAGTCATCACAACTTGAGCTGGAGGAATTAAGCGTGTCGTGTGTGTCTGCAGTGGGGAGGACCCTTGGAAGGCTGAACTTGGTTTCTCCTGGACTTTCCCCAGATTCCTTTCCCCTTTGCCAATTTGCTCTGTGTCCTTTTACTGTAATAAACCCTAGCAGGAAGTACGACTATGATGAGCCCCGCGTGTGCTCCTAGTGAATCCTCTACCTGGGGTGGGCCTGGCGACCCCCGGCACAGCCTTTCTTTGGCAAAGGTATCTGGTAATATATAAAATCACCCCAAACTGACTTGTTAGCATTTATAGACACATTTCATCAAAATGAATTTCTATAGTCTCATCGAAGGTCAGTTAAGAAAGGAAAACTCTTTGAGCTTGGTTAAGGCCCTGCACTTTTGAAAACTGATGTCAGTCTACGACTATTACAGCAATGAGTTTTCCTGATTGTTATTATATAACATTTGGACTTAGTTATCCCATTATCCCATCAAATGATTGGGACAAATATGATACTTGTTTTAGTCTCAAACATCCCTCTAAATAATTTATAAAAATTATAAATTGGCCAGGCGCAGTGGCTCACGCCTGTAATCCTAGCACTCTGGGAGGTTGAGGTGGGTGAATTGCCTGAGCTCATGAGTTTGAGACCAGCCTGAGCAAAAGAGACACCCTGTCTCTACTAAAAAAATAGAAAAACTGAGGCAAGAGGGTTGCTTGAGTACAAGCTGGAAGTTGCTATGAGCTACGACGCCTTGACACTCTACCCAGGGTGACAGGTTGAGACTCTGTCTCAAAAACAAAAAATCATAATAAAAGAAGGTCCATGTCTGTAAAAGCTGATTTACACACATCTTTTTTTTTTTTTTAACAAGTGAACAGTTTTTTAAGAATTAAATAAAGGGAGGGAGGAGCCAAGATGGCGGTCTGTAGCCAGCTTTCTGCAGACACTCCTGTCCAGAAGGAGAGTTAAAGGACAGAAATTTAGCAAGAAAGCCAA
>CAUYON010110924.1:0-48460 GCA_963573935.1 Arctocebus calabarensis | reverse complement strand
TCTATACCAATTTTTTTAAGTGTTCTGATCATGAAGGGATGCTGGCTATTGTCAAGAGCTTTTTCTGCATCAATTGAGAGAATCATATGGTCTTTATTTTTTAATTTGTTTATGCGCTGAATTACATTTATAGATTTATGTATATTGACCCAGCCTTGATACCTTGGGATAAAGCCCACTTGGTTATGGTGTATAGTTTGTTTGATGTGTTGTCGGATTCTGTTTGTTAGTATCTTGTTAAATATTTTTGCATCAATATTCATTAGTGATATTGGTCTATAGTTTTCTTTTCTTGTTGGGTCTCTCCCTGGTTTAGGGATCAAGGTGATGTTTGCTTCATAGAATGTGTTAGGTAGTATTCCTTCTTTTTCTATATTTTGGTGGAGTCCCTAGCCAGTGTGGATGGCAGGCAGAGGCCTGGCCACTGCTGGTGGCGGGCCAAGGCCCAACAAGGTGCCAATCGGGCTGCGCAGGGTTCCCAGCCTGGGGGCTCGTAGGGGTTCGCGGGGGGCTCAGTGGGGCTCTGGAGTCTGTTACCTGGCGGGCCACCTGGTCTGGCAGATAGAGAGGGTGGGCCCTGCTCAAGTCCCCCTCCCTCAGTTCATCAGAGGTCAGGCTTCTGGTGCATCAGGTAAAGGAGGAAGGGTGTCCTGGAAGTTCAGAATGGTGAAAAACTTTAGTTCAGTTTTTCTGCCTGAAGCTTGGTTTTTTCGAAGTCGCAGCTTGCCTCAGCAGTGACCTGCAGTTATTACCTCTCTCTCTCTTTCTCTCTGTCAGCTGGTCTCCCAATCTTCAGCTCAATTGGGCAGTTTCTGGAGGTTATCTTTCCTTTTGGACAGGAGCCTCCTTCGGAAGCTGCTTCCAGTCGGCCATCTTGCCCCTCCCCTCTGTCCATCTAAATTTAAATTATGGACATTCATTCAAACTTTCTGGAGAGCTATGACTTTCCTGGAACTACCTTAACTATACCCTGCCCCTTGCCCATTTCTGGAAGAATAAGCAACTAAGTTTATGCTATTTAACTCTGAATCTTGTTATTTAAACTTAATTCTTAAATTATGCTTCACTCTACACTTTTGTCTTGACATGGGAGGTTTTGTTATTACTTCCAAAATGAATAATGCAAAAGTAAATTGGCAATAACAACCAAAAAAAAAATGCAGAAAAATGCATTAGATTTAATCATCAGTTTTTGCCTCACTAGATGAAATTATCGTGCAGATGGATTAATTAAAAACCCTAGCACAAAAATTGAGAAGTTACAGCTTTTAGGTGTAGAGGCTCCTTAGAAATTGCTAAACATGTTTTAGAAGTACTAGCCCTGCATGGGTGGCTGTATACTGGGAAGTTGTTTACCATGTACCATCACCTTGGTTACTCCATGGGAGTTAAGATCATGGCTCATTAAAAGCATGGATTCAGACAGGTGTAATCACCCACTGGACAAGGATTGGAGCCAGAAGTGTCCTGTAATAACTGTAATGCTCCTTTAGAGCATTTCTACTTTTTGTTAAACTTTTAGAACTTGACTTTTTCCCATTAACATTTAATTAGACCAAGTCCTGTATAAAATTAATTTTTTGTTTTATTCATCATACGAGTTACTCTTACGATGTTGTTAGTATTAATGTTATTGACTGCAAATGTGATATACCGACATTTTGAAGGAACTGGGGAGTCAGTCCAGTGAGTTTGGCTGGTGAAAAGTTTTTAGTGATCATGGCTGTGACCTACTTCACATTACTTTTTATGCCTTCACACTACTGTACCTGATTTCACAAAATTTAAAATATGGGAGAATTTATTGACCTTGCACATATTCATTGGGTGTTTACCAAGTTTAAGGAACTTTAATAGCTATTTGGAACTTATAGAATAGAGTGAAGTGTTCCATATAGGCCTCCCGTATCTGTAGACTAGGAAGGACACATACGGAGTGTGACACTGAGCATGCTGAGGGCTGGTGGCATGCTCAGGAAGTGTCTTCACAAGTGGAGGCTGTGGAGGCTACTGGAAAGAGGGGAGGCCAACACTCCGTGACAGGAAAATAGTCACTTCACAAACGCCAGGTGAGTGGGGTGTTAGGAGGGTCCAGTAAGTCAGGCTGCTCAGTGTCCTGTGCAGAGAGTGCCCACGATGACTCTGAGAGGAGGTCTCTGGTGGACAGAGAAGGCTCTGTGTTGGACCTGCCCAGCGTAGCAACTTCTTTCCACAGCAGCTTGTGTCAGGTTGAAACATACATCATCCCTGTCTTTTCAGTGATACACAGGGAGGTGTTTTGCAGAAGAGGTGATTCTGGGAGTCCATGAGTCCATGAATGGATTTCATATGGAACCACTTTGGACTAATTCTTTATTCATTTTCCAAACTAGAACTAATGAAGTTCAACATAAGAAAAAATGACTTCAAATAACCTCTCTCCCTACTGTGTAAAAATGAACTTATGGAGATAATACTAAATTTGTTCATTTTGCATGTATTTGTTGTGTATCTGGCTCATAGAATTGGGTATATTCTAGCAACTGTGATTGACCATTGACTGAAGGCCCACCAGCAAGAAATAGGATCACAAGAATTCTGGCAAATGATGAGGCGTGAGATTTTCTGTAACCCCGCAGTTCTCCCCTCCCAGATCCCTGCCATAGCCTCAGACACTGACCATGGATCGCCTTCATAGTGGACTCGTAGGGTGAACCAGGAATGAGGGTTCTCCCTAAGAGCCCAGGGGAGAAGTAAGCAAGGGAACATGGCAGGTGGTTTCCTACCATGGAAAATGGAGCTCATGGTGCTGACCTTCTTGGTACTTAAGAAACAAGGACAAGACTATAGTCAGAGGAGGCAAGAGGGAAGGGACTGAGTGTCCTAAGTGGTAGGTGAGGTGGTAAGGGAGGATTTGCATGAAGGCCAGGATGGACACTTCATACCAGGGACTCTCTCCCCAGATGCTAGTTCTGTGGGGTTGGGGATAAGTCAGCCATTCAAGGGTGATGAGACTGTGCTGGATACTTTCCTACCCTTAGATGTTATTCTTAGGGAGAGAGTATGTCTTTATGGGGAATTCAAGGGAAGAGTTCTTATAAGCAGTGGCATTCCAATTGGACTTTGAATGTATGGGTCATATTTCTGAGGTGGTGGTGGAAGAGACAATGGGATACTTGCTGTCCAGGCATGTGTTAGGAAATGACCCACTTGCTGTTGGAAATGGGCATCCTTGATAGGAGAGAAACCTTGTTGGAGCCTCTATCAGGGCAGAGGACCAAACCACAGCTCTGTCTTCCCTCCATTGTGTCACATTCAAACCCTCCTCTCCCCCCTCCCCACTCTCCAGCCAATATTGTTCTTATATTAGCACAATTAAGAACGAGCTATTGCACTTATGAGTGTGACAGAGAGTCTCCTTAGCCTGGTTTGTAATCTATTCCTGGTAGGAAGAGAGAGAGGTGGCTGGACACCAGTGTATCTCATTTTCTTCTGTGCTGTCCAGCTTGGTAACTCCTACCCAAATGTGGCTATTTAAGTTACTTGCCAGATGCGGTGGCTAACACCTGTAATCCTAACCCTTGGAAGGCCAAGGCAGGTCGATTGCCTGAGCTCATGTGTTAGGGACCACCCTGAGCAAGAGTGAGACCCCCATCTCTAAAAATAGCCAGGTGTTGTGGCAGGCGTCTAGAGTCCCAGCTACTTGGGAGGCTGAAGCAAGAGAATCACTGGAGCCCAAGAGTTTGAGGTTGCTGTGAGCTGTGACACCACATCACTCTACTGAGGGTTAATATAGTGAGACTGTGTCTCAAAAAAATAAAATAAAATAAAGTTACTTATTAAAACAAAAAGAAGAAAGACGAATTTCTAGCCAAGTTTCAGATTTTCAGTAGCCACGTGTACTGGTGGCTGCGCACAGTGGGTGTGTGTACAGGCTGGTGCAGGAGTAGGACAGCCTGGTTCCCACACAGCTCCCTATGGGCAGCGCTGCCCTGCTTACATCGAAGGGCGCCAATATGTGATAAATGCCATTTTAAACCAGTGACGTGCCTGCTGTCTGGCTCTTTTATAGTATATTGATACTGAACATTATTTTACCAAAGTACGAAATATGTTAAATCTTACTCCCGCCCCCCCAAACAAATTATTCAAGCAATTAAATTCTCCGAGATGATCAGTGATGGAAATGTCTGAGGTCAAGGAGAAGTTTCCATCAGAGTCACAATGACTTTGCCAGGGCATCTGTCTTATTAAAACACTGTCTTCAGGCCTTAAGCCCATTATCTAACATACACAAAAGAAAATGATAACTATGAAGATTATGCTGGTTTCTCAAAAAGCCAAAGCAAATAATATATATTCTTTTTAAACTTGGGCTTTACTAGATGTGTTGTGAATATTGTTAAAGCTTTCAGCAATTTTTTGGACCAAGGAAAGAATATAGAAGAGCAGAACTAACTGAGGTTATATTAATGAGGCAAAGTGCAAAGGAAAAATAGATAGAATTATAATACTAAGGAGTGGTAGGAACCCAAGGGCACAAGTGATTCACATTTGCAAAGTGCCCTGAACTGATTGTGCTTTCGACCCCCCTGAGCTTGGGGGATATGGGGGGTGCTTCTGGCTGAAATTGATTTATTTTACTTGTGAAATTATTACATTGGTAAACTAACTGGCACATGATAAAATAATTATAGCAGTTTGTTGATGGTTTGGGGAGTTACAGAGAAGAACTTAATTGTCAGCAGACTTTTCAGGAGTGTTTGATAAAGCCAGCTTTATAAGCTTTAACAGTTCAGCTTACTATAGATCAGGCCCTACCCAGTGGGTTGACTCTTCTCTCTAATTTTTCCAAATGCTCTTTTTCTAAAAAGTAATTCACAAGCTGTGGTATAGAAGGAAGGTTTCTGTGGGCAGATAAAGTTTGGGTTGTGCTACTTCCCTTCTCACCGAGTCACATAGTTCTGTGAAGTACCGTGGTTAGCGGACTTGTGTATCTTGGTTTCACTTAGCTTTGGTTGAATGGTTTGACCAGAAAACCCCCAATTTTGTCTTTACACCTGTTAACAACTCACAAATCACTGTCGTGTTCTATAGAGAGCACTCAAAAGTATACTTGATTAGTCTATAAATAGAACTATGGAAATTAACAAATCACCTAAAAGACTCCTTGGTTTAATATGAAAAAAGTCCTTATTTTTCAGGTGTCAAAGGATTTAGTGGTGAAGTAACATGATGTCTTGTAAGTGCTTCAGCCAAAAACATATATATGTGTACATGTACGTACACACAGAGACACACAAAGGCAGACACAGGGTGCACCCAAATGCAGCAAATGTTCACAAGTGATGCTTTACAGTGATGGAGAAGATTTGCACAATTTTCGAAATAGTTGCCTAGGTTTTAAAACTTAGATAAAAGAAGAAAAATCTCAACAACTCAAATGTAAGCCTCTTTGAGTATTTTGTATAATGAAGACTGTCATATATAAGAGTCAGTTAGGAGAGAAAAAGGATGTTATGATCCAAAATGAAGTGAAAGGGGGAGATTTCGTATTATTGACCAGTGACAGCTATTTATATCGAGAAATTTCAGGTCATCCTTGAATTTGTCTTGATTTTTCTTTTCTTTTCTTTTTCTTTTTTATTCTTTTTTTGAGATAGGGTCTCACTATATTGCCCTCGGTGGAGTACTTGGCGTCACAGCTCACAGCAACCTCAAACTCTGGGGCTTAAGCGATTCTCCTGCCTCAGTCTCCCAAGTAGTGGGGACTACAGGCACTCACCACAACGCTGGCTATTTTATTGTTGCAGTTGTTTAGCTGGCCCGGGCCAGGTTTGAACCCACTACCCTGGGTGTGTGTGGCTGGTGCCATAACCATTGTGCTATGGGCACTGAGCCTGTCTTGACAATTCTTGAGGAGTTATGAGTCCATCATATTCAAGAATTTCTCCCTTAGAAACTTCAGCCAGGCCAATAAGGACAGTGCCCAGAATACTGTCAGGGCAGTTACATTATTTCTTCTTATTCCTGTCCAGGCCACAGCATGACACAGGAAGCTTGCCAACTTTTAATTGTGTTATGTAGCCAAATAAGTAGGAAGCCATTCTGAAAGGGGCTCTCAAGATTTACCTGAAGCCCCAGTTGCTTGACCAAGTGGAGCCAACAGCTTGAAATGTGCTGCAGCCAGGACTAGCCTGACCTTGATCTTCCTTAGACTGGCTATTAATTTCCAACTTGCAGCTGGCTCAGGAAGCAATGTGTAATAGATTGCGCGTCATCTCATATGCTTCTAGGGCACAGACATTGGCATGCAGTATTTTCAGAATAACTTCTCAAGGACTAAAGTGAAGGTTGTGCCATTCAAAGGTAGAAGGGTTCCCCATCTTCAAATTCTGCCTTGATATATCATTAGCTGAAACAATATTGCAAACATCCCTATTGCCCTAAGGGAGAGAGAAGAGTCATTTAGTTTCCTGCCGTTTCAGAGATGCTTCTAATATCGTAAAATTGTTGCTAATATGCTCTTTCAACAATGCCAGCATCTTTGTAACCCTGATTCCTCTTGGAAAGCTTTAGCTTTTCTTTTTTACCTTCCTTTTTATTTTTTAACCTTTACTGTAGGTTATAAAAATTGTGAAATTGAATTTGTTTATATTGTTGATAAAGGTTTTAACAGTAAAAGTGCCTACCTCCTTCACTAAGCTCTTCTTAGTACACATTATAATTGTGACAGTTCTTGTGATCTTTTGGTAGTCTGTCAGTTATTATGTTTCAAATATTTATATAACATTAATCCGTGCTTCTTTGTTGCATTTATATTTTACTTAAACCTTAAGAATATGTTATGTAATTAGTATGTTTGCTACTAATAATGTGATATGTATATACTTGAATATCTTGTATATTCAGGCATTAAAGCTACAAACAGATGCCAATAAGTAGTAGTTTTATATCACTATAAACATATATGTATATTTTGTCTCTTCTTTCATCCTGGGAGCTGAATATTTAGAGATTAACAATTATAATATATATTGCAAATAAGTGATAAGATTATAAAACTTGACATCTTTATTATGCTTTACATCTTACAAAGTATTGTCACCTATAAAATTAGCAAAGGCAGCCAAACAAATGATGATCCAATAACTTTACAAAGGCTGTTTTTGCAAATTACTGAAACATATGGAGCTGCATAAGATGTTATAATCTCTCATTTTCTCATTATTCTTTGTACTAACAGACCATTTGCATTTGAGAGGCTGAAGTTTTCATTCATATTAATAAAAAAATAATTGATACTCACTATTGCTAGAAGCCTCTGATTATAATAGTAAAGTTTTAAGCAAACTTTTCTGCTATGACCTGTTATATTACCCCTACTCAGAAAGGTAGGGATTAAAACAAAGAACTATTTTGTAATTTTAGAAACTTAGAAATTCAGAAAGGTGGTTATATTACTGCTAAGAGCTTCTGAATAAAGTTAGTTCTTTGCAGACATAGAAATGTAAGATCATTCAAAAATATTCCTCTAATTTACTGAGTAGCATGCACCATCCCTGGGTGGTGACATTTAAGAGAAGTAATCTGAGATGTTGAATTACTGAATTGATATTTTTGTTCATTTCTTCTTCTGGAAGACATATTATTTGAATGGTATTTGTCTCGAGAGACTATTAATGAAATTCAAACTCCCTTCTGCACATGGCTGCTGGGCCTGTTACTCCTCTGGGACAGAGGTCTTGTCTCATTGTGCATCGGAACGTGTGTTGGAAAGTCATCCCTGGAAACTGAGCGCACTGTGATTGTATTGTCCATATCATGAGGAATGGACTGGTTTATCTCTGTGGATAAGATTTTAAAAGGAAAAATGTTTTGAGTCTTCAAAACTGTGTATAGAGCATGAAATAGAGTTCAGGAGCAGTGGTCTCTAAATTTCCAATAGCCTCTAAATTTCTTGTCCTCTTCTAAAAGTTCAGCAGCAGAGAGTTTGATTTCACTGCTACAAACACACTTGGCCAACGCACTTGGCAGCAGTTTGCTTACTTTGCTGAGTAAGTTACAGGGCTGTTGGCTTGTAAAAGAAAAAGTTTCACTCTTTTAAGCATAAAATTAGATTTTCTAAATTAAATTGTTGTATTCTTATTAGAATACTTATTCCACTAATGTTTCAAAATGTCCAAGGAGTTAGTTTTAAAATTTGCCTCTAAGAAGTTTGTAAAGAGAATCTCTTGCCTGCTTTTGGATTCAGCATTAATTGGCTACTTCTGCTTTTCCCCTGCAGGCAGACCAGTCTACAACAGCTTTTATGTTTACTGCAAAGGCCCCTGTCATAGAGTACAGCCGGGAAAACTCAGGGTCCAGTGCAACACCTGCAAACAAGCAACACTCACCTTGGCCCAGGTAAGGGAACGTAGCATCAGCAAAAGACTGCCGAGAAACACCCAGTGTACGTTCACGGAGGTGCTGTTGAGTCTCTAAGCGTATATTACCCATCGCTGGGAGTGGAAGGCTTATTCTCCGTGGGGATGGCTCATGATACTGAAGTTTCATTTGAAAAATGTACCTTTGTCTTTTGGGTTGCTTTCTACTTTGTAAAAATTAAGGTAGTAGAGTCATTCCCTCATTTTTTAAAAACAGGCCTACTGAAGGGAAGTATAGTGACTTTTTTGATTTAAAAAAAAAGAAGAAGAAAGAAAGGAAAAGAAAAGAAAAGTCAGGCTTTTGTGGGGGATATTTTAGAAGGAGCTTTTTAGGCCCCTGGAAACCTCCTGTGCCTTGACCCGTGTGATGGAAGCCTAGTTACGTATACACACGTCAGCATGCATTGGATGGTCAATTAAAATTGTGTGCTTATGGTTGCTTAATGTAAGTGACCCCTCAATTTTATTTATTGATTGATTGATTAAATGAATTAAATTTATTATTTTACAAAGTTATTATGGGTACTTCATAATGGCATATCTTGATAGGTGTTTAGATACAGGCATGAAGTCTGAGCAGATCAAACCTTAGTAATTGGGGTGCCCATCACCACTGGCAGTGAAAGTGGGGATGGTTAATGGGGATGGTTAGATCATTAGAATGGACAGTATTTGATAGCACAAGTGTAACTGTAATCACCAGTAAGTTGGGATATACTTTAAAACATCTCTCAGTTTAAAAAAAGTGAAAAGGAGGTTTGTGGATTAGCAGATGGTGTGCCTGCAAAGCCAGGGTCAGCCTGAGTCTGCTGTGGTCTGCTGCTGATTCTTACACGTATAATCATCAAGCTAAGAGTGGTCTTTACACTTTTAAATGGACAAGAAAACCAAAAGATGAATAATATTGTATAACTGTGAACATGAAATGAAATGTGGACTCCAGTGTCCATAATAAGTGAAGTGTTGCTGGAACCCAGCCCCACCTGCTTCTGCACATTTTACCTGTGGCTGCTTTCAGGCCATGAAGGCAGAGGTGAGCAGCTACACCTCCTAGATGGTCCACAAAGCCTGAAGTATTTGCTCTCTGGTCCTTATGACTCCTGGCATAAAGCGTAGAAACAGTCAGTTCCTGGCCCCAGTGCGCTGGCTGTGCAGGATTTGACTGCATATATATGGATGGGGTGTGGAGAGCATCAGGTAGGCACAGATGTGAGGGCTCAGACAAGGAGGCCTTGGAACAAAGTCCTGGGGGCGGGTCAGGAGCTCTGTGTGATAATTCCAGAGGTGGATGGAGCATTCAGAGTCTGCCTGCAGGCAAGGGGGACCAAGGCAAAGTCATAGAGGGGATGTATAAAATGCTGTTTCAGAACTGGTAGCCCTGTCCAGTTTGCCATTAGTATTGGAGTTGGTGATAGATCGAAGGTGAAAAGGCTAGTCCGAAATAGTTTACATGCTGAACTCCACATAGGTGAGGAGCAGAGAGGCCTGAAAGGTGTCAAGGTGGCAGCCATGGAGAATGGAACATCATGAAAGAACTCGGAGGGTGCGTCTCATGGAGGGGCAATCAGGGATCTGTTGACTCAGCCTGAGACAGTGGCAGGATTACTAAGAGCTGTGATTCAGTATTTCTTTTTCTTATGCATTATCTTTTTTTAATTTCAAATTTATATGAAGGTACAAATTTTAGATTACATTGTTCTTACTTCCAAGGTAAAGTTCAAGTTGTAGTTGAGCCCTTCACTCAGGGGTGTGCAGAACACCCTTTTGTTGTGCCCATTAGGTGAGATCCCACCAATCAGCCTCCCTCCCCACTCGCCTCTCCCTTCTCTCCTTCTCTCCCCTCCCCCTTGACTATATTTGTGTTTTATCTTTCATGTGGGTGTGTAATTATTTATATATTAGTTTCATATTAGTATTGAGTATATTGGATTTTTTCCCCCATTCTTAAGATACTTTACTAAGAAGGATGTCTTTCATCTCTATCCACACAAACACAAAAGATGTAAAATCTCCATCTTTTTTTATGGCTGAATAGTGCTCCATGGTTTATATATGCCACAGTTGTTAATCCATTCATGGGTTGATGGGCGCTTGGGTTGCTTCCATGACTTGGCAATTATAATTCAAGCTGCAATAAACATTCAGGTACAAATGTCTTTGTGGTAAAATTATTTTTGTTCTTCTGGATAGATACCTAGTAATGGAATTGTGGGATCAAATAGAAGGTTGACTTTTAGTTCTTTGAGAATTCTCCATACTTCTTTCCATAGATGTTGTGTTGGTTTGTGATCCCCCCAGCAGTGTAGAAGTGTTCCCTTCTCTCCACATCGACGCCAGCATCTGCAGATGTGGGCTAATCTTACTAGAGTTAGGTGATATGTTAGAGTGGTTTTGATTTACATTTCTCTGATTCAGCATTTCACTATGACACAACAGTTCATCCATATAGGGAAATCCACTTACGAGACAGACAGTTCATCCTAACCAGTTTGGGTGGATGCCTTCTGGGAGGCACCAATGGGCAGGGCAGAGATTTTGCCTGGTGAGCTTGTGCCCCGTCTCAATCAGCTCCTCCTTCGGCCTTTTCCCACAAGGTGCAGCCTCTCCGCTACCGATCTGTACTCAAGGTCCTGATGCGTAGCTGATGGATCTAACCTATTTATATTAACCTCCTGTGTCCTCAGTAGAAACAGCAGTAACAAATTATTATTGAATTCCAAGTAAATTCTTTTCAGACATTATCTGATTTAATTATTTCATAACAACAATCTGAGTCAAGCAGTATTAGTAGCCCTATATTGGATGTGAGAAAAATGTGGCTTACTGAGATTAGGCATTTGCCTAAGAACATAAGAGCTTATGAATGTGGACTTAGGGTTTGAATCTAGACTGTCCAGCCTAAATGTTTATGCTCTACAGTATTTTTACCATTTTTACTACACACATATATGTACAATAAGGGTCACATAGGCAGATGCCCACCTTGATCAAACAGGTGATAAAATATTAGGCCAGATGTAGGCAGGAAGGGCTGGGGAGAACTGTGGTTGAAGGGGGGGCCAACCCCAGGTATAGAAGTAGCTTCAGCCAGTGGTTGCCAAGTGGTAAGTGGAGACTTATTGGGCTGGATCTTTTTTGTTTTTTGATGAAGAGAAATCATAAATCTGGAATTTTATATGAAATTTCTCATTTAAAAATATGCACTGTGGAGGAAAATATGGGGGGAAGATAAAAACAACCTGCAGCATCTGTCTAAAATGCACCAAATCAAAGTGGAGTGTTACTGGGAGTGAACAGTAAATTAAAATCAGGTGTTCGGCAGAATTTGGCGTGGTGACTCTGGAGCCGGTCTGCCCCTTTAGAATCTGACTTCCCTATTTCCTACCTAAGTCAACTTGGGGATACCTGTTCACTGGTTTAATAGTATATGTTTTTTAGTTGTTGTGATGATTAGTTTGTGCATAAAAGTACTTAGAACAGGAATTACATTATAAATACTTAGAAATGTTAAATGCTTTATTATGGTTATTTTATTATTATTTGTGTGAATGAGAATTAAGAATAATTAATTGCAATATACATATGTGTGGTCTGTACTTCAGCACAAAATCGGTCCAGGCTTTGATTCCTTCCAGAGAAGCCAAAACACCCCTGCCTGCATCCTGCTGTCAAGGGGCTCCGTCGTGCGCACATCAGCACGTGCTCCGTGATAAGATCCCGTCTCCCTGGTCGCCGGGCTGGCTCCTTCTCAGGGGATGACGTGGTTGATCCATGCAGTGGTCCCGGCTCCACTCATGTGACACCCTGGGATTCTGTCATCTCCCACAACTGCTCCAACTTTGATATTTAAATTCAAACTTTTCATTCCCCCTGCACCATTTTCTGCTCCGCGTAGCATTGACCATGATCTTTGGTTTTTCTAAGGCTATCTGGCTTCTCCTGTCACTGTTTTCTATCCCGAGACCCGAGAGGCCCAAACTCTAGCCACAGTGTCACAGTCGGCACCATCTCTGCTTCACATCCCAAGGGTGCCTGTCCTCTTGTCTAAGCGTCTGTAAGTCTGGGAAGGTCCGATAACTCGTCAGTTTGGGTGTCCAGCTTATTTTTAATACCTCATACAGAATCTTGCCCAAAGAAGGACACGAATCCAATCATGTTGACCGAATGCATCTATATTGGAATCTTCATAGGTGGAGTCCGTAATCCCACAGCCTTCGTAAATTCTCTCTGGCATTTTATAATCATATTGATCATAGCAATTATCGTGTTTTTGTTATAATTTATTCATTTTTTTCCTTACATTATTTTCCTCTATTTGTATTTTTCTCTAATTTGCATGATAGACCTGCAAAGTAGATACTATTATTCTGTGTTTTTAACAAAGAGATTCCATAAGGTTAAGGAATTGAGTCCACAGTTACTCAGTTAACAGATATTGAAGCCAAGAATAAAAAGTCTTCTATTTTTCCAAAGCCCTGGCCATTTCCAGAATACAGTGCTTACTATACAAATCCGGCAGACAATGTCCTGTTATCTAAGGACTTCCCTTGTCCTTCAGTAGCACTCAAAAATACTCTCAGAAAAAATATGCTTGAGGCCTTAGGGACCAATGAAGTAAAAGATAATTAAAAGATAATTTATTTAATCCATAATTTAGTGCAGTTATTAAATGTAGCATAACTAGTACACAGCAGATGAGAAGACCAAGCATTTCAATTTTTTGTATTAATAGCAGAAATCTGCATGCCTAGAGCCACAGTGCCTCTGTGGAGCGACTGGCCAGGCCTCTGCTGGAGCCTGCAAGCCCAGGCAGGCGACCGTGAGCAGGTGCACAACTTTGCCAAGGGGAACAATTTTTGTGTAGAGAGCAGGTAACCCTGGAGTTTCATTTTCTAGAAATTTGTAAAAAAACAATTTATAACTTACGTAATTTTCTCTGATTAGGAAAAATGACAATATGAGCTCTTATGTGAGGGACCAGTTTTCATGGAGTAGCATGTGATTCATCTGAATTTCACAAGGAGACTTTTATACATAAGGCAAAAAGTTGGGATCTATTTAGCCACCAGGGTGATTTATTTATTCATTTATTTATTTACTTATTTTTTGAGACTGAGTCTCACTTTGTCGCATTCGGTAGAGTGCTGTGGCATCACAGCTCACAGCAACCTCAAACTCTCTGGCTCAAGCGATTTCTCTTGCCTCAGCCCCCCAAGTAGCTGGGACTACAGGTGCCTGCCACAACACCCAGCTATTTTTAGAGATGGAGTTTCTCGTGCTTGCTCAGGCTGATCCGCCTGCCTTGTTCTCCCAGAGTGCTAGGATTAGAGGAGTGAGCCACCACACCTGGTCTAACCAGGGTTATTTTTGAAAACATGATTTTTTTTTTTGTTCTTGTCTGGAGAAATCAGTCTGTGACAAGTTCCACCATATCACAAGCCTTAGTGGCAACCTCCTAAATTATTTTTTTGTGGGGGAAGGGGTTGTTCATAATCCCATCATTTCCTCAACAGTCTTTAAAGTTTACGCACAGTGATGGGCTGCCTGTCCTACACCAACCTCCAGTTAGTTACGTTCACACTCAGTGTGGCTCAGAAGGACGTGAAGCCCTCTTTGTCCTGATGTTAAAAACGGGGACCTTGGGAGGAAGGTGAGAATCATGTGACTCACGCACCACATTTTCTTCCATTTCCAAATCAAAAAATCCTCTTTTTCTCATGGTGAGCTTGACCAGAGTTTTCACTAGACCAAAACACTGTTTAAAAACATGAATACATACTGGAAAACAGTGAACCCTGGCTGACTGAGGAAACCCGGCAAGCATGGGGTCCTCAGCTGGCTGTTCAAAGATTTTCCACTGAAGTCCGTGCAGAAATGAGGTGGCGTCAGACTCAGAGGGAGGTGCTCTTGTAGGTGCTCGTGTGTCTCTGGGTGTGTTCCTGAACAGTGAAGTTGACCGTTTAAAATAGCCCATATCACCGATTCCCTTAAAGATTTCCCTAGCACCTAGGATTTTATATGTAAATCAAATCACTGTCAGGGACTGTATGACTTGTTAACCTCTTGACTGCCCTGATGAGTTTTGTTAAACTAGATGCTATTGATGAGCACCTGTCTCCTCTGCCCAGCAGGCTGCTTCTCCCTGATGCTGACACTGCTCTGTCCTCATCATGGCGGAGGTGTCCTGTCCCTTCCTCTGTCACCGCCTGGTCATAGCCCACATGCTAAGTGACTGGTGCCTCCTTGAAAAGACAAAGCTCCTGTCATAGGAAGAAACTAACTAGTTTTTTTTTAACAAAAAATAAGCTTACATCCTTTTAGATGAAAGGATATTTTTAGAGTGAAATGATTTATTGACTGTAATAATAATTGGAACATAGAAGGGACAGAGAAGTGAGCTGAGAGCACAGACAACATTCTGTCTGGGAATATTTTCCTGGGAGCAGAGTCCCCTAGGACGCCTCAGTTCCGATTAAGTTTACGAATTGTTAATCCCTCCAGCACAAACTCTAAGTAACCAGAGTTATCCGCCGTTTGCATCTTTGTGTTTGCACTCAATTTATTAGGCCAAAAATGAATTCGAAGGCAGGAGATTACTAGAGCCAAGAACTTTGGATGATTTTTCCCCCTACAATCACTATAATTACTTTATCTCAAAAAGAACTTTATCTTTGCCACTCTAATGAGATACTCTGCCATGAAATAGCATTAAAGCTAAAAGGTTTCTGATGAGAAATAGCGCAATAAATAGAATAAGATGTAAAGTGCCTGGCATGATGGATTTTGTTTAAAATTGGTTTATAGATTAGGGACAATTTATGTGAGGAAATATATTAAGAATTATAGGCTATATGTATAATCATTCCTAAACTTAATATTTGTTACAGATTAATTGTTGGTCAGGAGTCTACTTACTTCTCTTATTATCAAATCTATTCTCACATCTATGTGATAAAGTTTTACAATATATGCAAATGCATTTTATGGTTTTACCATAGGATATTTTTGCCTATGTAGCATTATTCCCCTCTTTTGCTTGTTGTAGATCAGACTGTCAGGTGCTTCAGAGTTTTTACAGTAAAATGGAAGAGTCACTACAAGCTATTTTGCATCATTTAGGTTGTTTTGGAAGCCACATCTTGGATGTCCGAAGGGTGATGGTGGAAGCAACAGCTGCATTCTGTTTTGCTTTGTGTTGTAATGTCAGGACTGTGGGGGAGCCAGTTTGTGTGTGGAGTCACTGCAGGGCAAACAGAGGGTGGACAGCTAGCAGGACCCAAGGCAGGGCTGGCCTGTGCCCAGGTGGGCAGCCCCTCATTCACTTCCGCCCCCATCCCACTGTGTTCTGCCAGGAGATTTCTCTTCACCGCGTGAACGTTCCTCCCCTCCATCCGCTTGCTGGGGCCCAGCCTCTTCAGCTGTGCACTGTTGGCCCCGACCGCACACACATCACGCCACACATCGCCTGGGACACTGACGGAAGGCTAACAGGCGTTTCTCTTTTCCCCTTTTACCAAAACCTGGAAAAGAGCCAGCCTAAGACACAAACAGACATAGGAAACACCCAACCCTGAGTGTATTGCCATGGAGAATTTTAAATTTTATATTAGTTCATTTTTCTTGACATGGACATGTATGTTGTGCATTGTATGAAAATTCTAAATGTGAGGGGGCTCCTTAAGTCAGGTTCATCCACACCATCTCAGGGCATTGATGTCAGCCAGGACAAGCAATTTAAAATTCTAAGAATTTAAATAAATGTTACTGGTACTATTTTCTCAAAAGCCACAATGGTTTTGGACCATCCATGGCTAGGTTGGAAACCTGTAAATATTCTTCACCACCAACATTCCCCGCAATGGCTGCAGGTGAATTTTCCAATTTATCAAATTTAGCTGATTTTGCCAAATTTACTAATTTTCCAGGAAGTATCAGGGATAATATCATTCAGGAACACTCTACTCTGATGGTATTTTGATGGTATTGTGATGGTTTGATTAACATCAAAATATTCAATGATATATTTTCTTTTCAGATTTTAAGAAATATTCAGTTTTTTTGAAAGCTAAGAAAGTTGGCTTCTTGAGTATATGTGTTCCTATATTCTCATGAATGTACTTTAAACTTCATGATTTCTTCGGGAATTTTTACCGTTTCATGTGGAACTTCTTATTTATACAAATTTCTTTCTAATCTTTAATTTGTTCTCTGTTTCTCCAGATTATTTTTTTTTTTATTTCACCACCATTTTCTCTGTTAAAGATTTTTGGACTTAGCAAAATTGTGTTTCTTTTAAGCAGTTATGACGTCTACATCTGTTCTGAATTGGATTATTTTAGTGGCCTTCAAAGACTTAGAATTGGAGCTGAACAACGCCATCTTCCTCAGAGCATTTCAGGAATGTTCAATTTGTTCTTGTACCAACTCCCTTCTGCTGGAGCTCGAGGGAGTTGAGGTACCTCAAGGGGCCCAAAGGAGGATCTGAAGAGCTCAGCATGCCACAGCCTTCACTGAGCATTTTATAGTCGAATTTAAAAAAACTCTTTGAACAAAAGAATCTATTAGATAAATGGGCCACGTGATGAGTCAACTTTGAGTAATTTTTAGCAACCAGCCAAGAACCAGCTCCTACAAATGGCCACAAAGCATATACGTGTGGGACAGAGCAGTATTTGTTTGCTCGAAGGCGTTTATTTTCAGGAACACTATGGATTGCTTTAATGGCTCTTGAAGATTCCTACAATGTTCAGTTGAGGTCCTGGTGGGAGGAGAGGACAGAGTGAGTCAGGGGACAGAGCAGAGGCCTTGTCAGAGTCGGTGTGGGCCGGGAGGGAGCCCAGCGTCCCCTGAACCCGGAGGGTCCTGGCTGGGACTGCCAGATTTAGCGTGTAAACAGACAAGGACTGCCGCAAAGTTGAATTTCAGATCAACAGAGAAACCTCCTTCTTAGGTTAAGTAGGTTCCAGATACTGCACAGAACATGACTATCCTGATTTTTTTTTTAATTAAAAGTTTTTTAATCTGAAATTGAAGATGAACTCAGCATCTTACACTTTATTTGATGGGTGTTGATCGGTGCCTTCCCTCTTTGCTGGGACACTTGTGTAAGGATTATCAGTGCTGAGGGCAGGGAGGCCCCACGATGGTCTTTCAGTGATGCCATGTAGCCAGGCAGCAGCCGGGGCTGGGAGGGAAGGCAAGGCCTGCAGATGGGATGGCTGGAGCTGACGGGGTCATCCTGTGTGGAACAGTTACGGGGGGAAACATGGGACAGGCCAACGTCCCCATCCACGGCCATTTGAACCACAGTCATCCTCTGCTGGATGGAATTGTTTAACCTATTACCATTGGTAAATCAAAGGGGGAACTTCTCATTAGAAAGACAGACCACCAGCTATATTCCATTAATATAAACATTTCATACTTTATGAACAAAAAATGAAAAGTATAAAGTTGCCTATAAAAATGTAAAATTGTTTAGGAAATAAGTGAAATGTTGTATATAAGTAAATTTTTAATGAAATAAGCACAATGGTATTCAATATAGGCAGTTTTAGCCAGTTCATGATGCCACTTGTCTTTGTCATAGAAATTCTTACTTTGCGAACCTTTGTTCTAGGCCTCATCTTTTATATTAAAATTTCTTTTGTCATCTGTTATTCACTGGAGTAATTTGAATTAATTAAAGTCTAAAGAAGTGTTAGTTGGTGTTGATAATTCACTGACTTTTCAACTTGGCTCATTATTTTCATCCAGACCGCACTGGCCTCCCCTTGCTTCTTTATATGGGGGACCCTCTGTAACAGTTACGGCTTTTTCAAAGTAGTGATTTTACTTACAACTCTTTAGGAAAAAAAGAGAGAAAGAGGAATCAATGTTGCAGATGCAGGCTCCTGCATGCATGCCTCCAGATCGGCCAAGTCCAGCACCATGAGGCCTCTGAGGAGACATGCCCACCAGGCGGTCACCTTGCACTTTGCCATGAATAGAATCTCACTGTTTTTTCTTTGATACCCAGCTGTGCTCCTGACCCATGCTGCTAATATGAAGTTCTCAGAATTGCAGGCAGGAATTACTTTGTAAAAGTATGTGTATGTATTTTAAAGGATAAATTCTTTATTGCATTACTTCCAAAATATGTGGTTTTATTATATGTATACTATGAGGAATGAGTACCAGTAATAACTATAATTTATTGAATGTTTACTATAAACCAGGATCTAAACTCAGTACTTTACCTAAATATCTTATTTAGTTGTTATTATATTGAAATAGTGCTTTTTAAATTTTGTATATATGTCTCATAATGGCTATGAGGTACATAGAGCCAATGTTATGTACTTTTCATATAAAAGATATTAAATGTTTTATATAGCCTGTCAGTTAGTAGTGACACATGGTCATTAATTTATTTCACTGGAAATTGGTTGAGCTACCTAGAATTTTATTCATTGTAGTTGTGCAGGATGATGCATTTAAAACATTTATAAGAGAAATATTTGTTGAAGCTACATAGAATGTTTGACAATATTACAACCTAAAATATTTATAAAGCATAAAGGAAAAGATAAAGTTCTCTAAAGTTTTTTTGTTCCATTTTACATTGCAGTTGCCTGTACCATGCTTAAAATCTGAGTTACTTTGTGTATGGGTTTGGAGAGCTGTTTGTTGACGATGAAGGAGCATTCAGGTATAGAAGAAAACCTAGAAGGATGTTGTTGTCTCAGCCACCGAGTGGTCTATTCCTGATTCCTATCCCTATTTAAATAAATCTACCATCCTTCATGGCATAGCACAGGGCCTCAAGGCATCAGGGAAGGGTGATGGTGGGAAGAGCACCCATGTCTTTTATTCTTTTTTAAAATAATTCTTAGATGCCTGCTAGTAGGCTTTTCCTTGTATTTCATTGTTTATAACTGGGTCATATGGACTCTGACAGTTACAAAGGGAGTTGAAAAGCAAGTGTTTGCCCAAAGGGAATGGAATAGCTATGACTGGCTTACACCAATCCTATTTTATCCCCTTGTTTGATCTGCTTTGCATTGTCAATCAAAATTAGAGTTCTGTTAATAAGGAGAAAGGATGAGGTGGACATCAGGTGGGCACTGCCCAGTGGCTGCTATATTTGTAAATGCACTCTCATTTTAGATCATTTTCATGAACTCATCAATTTCATTATTGAGTGTAAATCATGCCGTGGCGTGCTATGTTTGTATCACTATGCCTTCACTAGAGATTTGTGCAACCTTGACATTGTTTCTGGGTGTGAAATGACACTTTTATTCAGTGGTTGTTTCTACACGTAGATGTAACTCCCAGATTCTCTGCAGAATGAAATTGAAATACTCATATTATTCTTTTGACCACTTAGAAGCTTTATCAAGAATCGTGGAAATAAAAAAACAGATCTTTGGGGCAGTGAGTTAATTTATTTGTTCTTTGCTTAAGAAGTAAATGGCTCGAAAAACCTCACTGGAGAAGCATAAATAGAATTTAGTAGTCTTATTTTCCTCCAAAGCAGATCCTTTGTCAATGCTTTGAAAGGAAGTATATTAACCAGCGCTAATAAAATGTGTGGTGCAGGGAAATCACACTGAAAATGCTCCTTTGGAATTAGGCAAGAGAGTGCAGACCAGGGTGGTGATGTGTTTCTTCGTTATTTTACGGACTCAGGTTCACTCACATGGGCGTCTCGTCTTCCATCTGGGAATATCAAGCTCCCTGTGTCAAAGTGTCATTAAAAAAGGATGAGAAATGGAGAGGTTAATTGGCTTCACTTGGGTCACACAGTGGGCAAGAAACCAAACAGGGACTTAAATCAGGGGAACTGAAGCTTAGATTCTACCTTGAGTTAATTAGTTTTCTTACTAACACTCAGGGAGAATTGAGGCTCACTCAGCAACCTTTTCCTGAAAAGAGTAAAATTACTGGGCCACATTTCCTAAAGTGGGGATTAAGATCCAGGAATTGGATAAGAAGTAAAACATGGAGTTTTCCTTCAGTGAAGAGAAAATGGAAGAGTACTGATGTTCTTGGGAAAGGAAAATAATGAAAACTAAAGGGGAAACTCTTACAGATTATGACTTTTTAAGACTCGTTTGCCAGACTGGTTTGTTGTTGGGATAAGACTGAGGCAGCCAGGGCCTCCGGCAGGAGCTCTGCATGGGCTGCTCACATCTCAGAGTCACTGCTTGGTGCCATTGAACAAGTGTTCTCCCAGCTCATTTCAGACAGTTATGCTTCTGTCTAATGTCAGAATGATGGGGAATTTTTAGTGTGTTATAAAGATTTCTAAAAAGCATAAAATGGCCTGCTCGGAAGTAACCTGCAATTAAAATGATCAGATATGGGCATACTTTAGAGCCAGCAGCATCAGCTCTGGACAAATAACCTCTCCTTTCCCTGGACATCCTGTACTAAAACCAAGGAGAGCCAGGCTGTTGCCTTTGTCTCTGAATAGGATTTCTTTATTTAAAGTAATTTAGGCAAAGCTCAGTACAAACAAATGTCACATAACCTGTGAGTTGTATAATGTCACCATAAATAGATGAACTTCGCATAAACAGATATAGGAAACATGAAATATACAAGTTCACAAAATAAATAGACTATGACCAAAAATCTAAGAGGCTCTGTTACTTGGGTCCCTCTGTTCTCCGTTCCATTGCTAGATCCAGTTCCTTGGGGTAGGGAGCAGATTTCTGTACTTAGCACGGTGCCAGATACATGTAGACGTTTAACATGTTTTGTGGAGTAAATGAATAATGGCATCAGAGTCCTTGTGCACCTCGGCTACCCACAGTCAAGAACAGGAGTGGCTTTGGAAGTAACCAGTATAAACTCTTCCCTGTGTCAAAGACTTGCTTTAACCGTGTCTGCTTGGCTTTGGTCCATCTAACCTCTGCACCTTTATAAAGGAAATGAGGAGTGCACAGGGGTCATTCCTGTGACTGAGGATTCTTTTGCATCTCCTCTCAGGTCAATTTCTGTATCCTCCGAATAGGAGGGCAAGTTCTACCAGAGTCAAATCCTTAACTTTAAATTTCAAATACAGGCTTAATTAAGTAAATGCATCCAGTCTCATGAAAATAACCAACCAACCAAACAAGTAAAAACCTTGTACTCCTGCTAGGCGTGTGTGGGGCTGGCACTCCCAGAGGTACGCAGGGTGGGGGACATCCTTCTGGAGATGGACTGTGGGAACGAGGGGGCCGGGGGCGAGGTCAGACTTCTGGAGGGGTGCTGTGGTAAAGGGCCATCCTTCTAGCGCAGTGGTGTGTTGGGTGGCACCCTCTCTCTCCTCACCTTAGCTTGCTCCCCCACTCTGCCGTATCACCTTCCTCTGTCTATGGTGCCTCAGTGTTGAAGCAGGATGAGAAAGCCAAAGGAGAGGGAACAGAACATTCTCACTTTAAGCTCTTGGAGGCAGGCTGGTGAGAAACACAGACTTTATCAAATTCCCCCACTTAGGTTGCTTGGAGGCCACCGTGGAAATTTCAACTTCACCTCCACGGATAAGCTGTTGTGTCTCCTCCACGATCGTTTCTCTCTCAGGTCCCTGTTTTTCACTGGCTCTCCAGCCAGACCTTCTCTGTTGGAGGCTTCTCAGCCTTCCAGGAAGTCTCCTTGAGCAGAATATATAATAGTGTTAGTGCAACTTTTCTCATTTTCTATGGGAAACTCTCAAACATCTTTCTTTCTTTCTTTTTTTTTTTTAACAAACTCTAGGATTACAGGCAGGATCCATCATAACTATACCAAGAAAGAGTGTATTAAGTGGGACTCAGACCAGACCCGCCTACACCATCTCCCTTTAACTTCAGAAGAGCCACATCAAGCTCTCCAAGTCATTTCACTGATGCCCTTTTCTCCTGATTTAAGGTGAACAGGGGTGTACCATTGTAGTGGGGTGTTCTACAAGAAATCATCCTTATAAATTATCTCTATTTAATCTCCAACAAACAAACCATTAACATAAAATGTTGGTGAGGAGTTTCAAAAATTGTGCCTGTTTTGGGCAGGTGTGTGGAAACTCTTTGTGCTTCCTGTTCAATTTTACTACGCGCCCCCAAACTCCTCAAACACAATCAAGTATGTTAAAAATTTATATTTTTAAATTTGTAAATTTGTGTGTGGAATCAACACTTCTTTCAGTTTATAAGCCGTATTCAGTGCTCCAACTGAAACCTCTTACTTAATATTCCATGGCTTAAGCTAAACCTGCAGGGCCCTTAGCAATTTGAGAGGCATTTTCACGCAGTTGTGTTGATGATGCGATCGGTGTGTGAATTGGGGAAGGTGGGCATCATGGTAGCTGCTTTACACCTGAGAAAACCATTCGAGGTTCAGAGTGTGAGAGAATTACCAAGGAACAGTAGGGGGCGATGCGAACGCCACATGTTTGGAAAAGCATCTGAGGATTTTCTCATTCGGCTGTGTTGCCTCCTCTCTTAGCAGGGCGCTGAATATCCTGAGTTGGCACATCATTATTTTTAACACTACTTGCTCCGTAGATCCCCCTCAGGCATTTCAAATATTTTAAATGTGCAGGATCACTGTCATTCTTTTCTTCTAAGGTGTTCTTATATTTTCTTTGATTTATGTTTTGGAGGCTCCATCTTTACTGAGGCCCTGGACGCCGCTGACACATTCTTTGGTAAATGTCATGTTATAAATGTTCCAGCCATCTATTAAATTCCACCTCGTGGAATCAAGATAATAAGAGCTGAAAATTAGCTGGAATGTGCACCCTGATACCACAGAGTTGCTGTCATGTAGACTTAGCTATTACTCACCAGTGAGAGGAAAAAGACTTTCAAATCTCTCATAATGAAGGTCGCAGAGAACGCTGGAGTTTGACCCTCTCAACCTGAACTTCCGACCTCCCTACTGGTTGCCTAGACAACAGGAATCTTAGATCACTTTAGTTTGAATTTGTGGTGGTGTGTTGGCCATGCATGTATGTTTCTTTTATTTGGAAAACTATGATTTTGAAGGACCAGTTGCAGGAGGTGGTGTGTTGGTACGAATGTTAGGATCTATGACTGATTCTAGTTCATCGCTTAGTAGAAACAAATTGCAGATTTACCTGTTAGACTTTGAAGCTTAGTGAGCCTTGTTTTCAAATGGCTGTGTATTGTGTTGAACTTGGTTAGGAGAAAATAATCCATTACCCTGGAAAATGTTTCATGGTATAGAATCTAGGTAAAATACATGCTACATAATAACACAAATGTAGAAAAATATCAATTGATATGTTCGGAAGCAGAGCCCAATAAAAGTTTCACAACAATGTCAATTTTGCCTTTATTGGGTGAGATGAAGCTTCATTAAGGTTAGTCAGAACAGAAGACCAAGCTAGCAAAGTAGTTGGCAGCATCTTATTTTTGTAATAACAGTTTTATGTATGAGAGTTTTGAAATAAATCCCTCATTTAGGAGATAGAAACTGGTACTATTACAAAATAGAGAAAATTGTTTTCCTTTAAGTTTCTCAAAGATTTATAGACACGTGCTTCTCAAGACTGCCCCCTGCACTCCAACACAGATGCCTGACTGTTCACAGCGGGTGGGAATTCTTCACCTGCAGTGGGGTCGGGATGGAAGGAGCGTCAGGGAGAAAGCAGCAAGCTCGGAGAGGGGAATGTACAGAGGAAGGTGGATGTGTTTACTACTTCACTAGACTGGAAGTTCGTGAGAAGTCTCCTCTTATACAGTCAGTAAATTTTTGTTGTTGAATGTTTGATTTGTTTGATGGAAAGATCAAGTACTAGAACTTGGTATCTGCATTAATTAGCAAAAATTGGTATAGAGTGGTGTCATCCCATATGTGTGCCATATGTTAGCCATAAGCCACATTTGGCTCTTTAGATTTTCAAGACTTGAAATTAAATAAAATTAAGTGGTCAGTTCCTCAGCCACGGTAACCACACTGCGAGGCCTCCATAGGCCCTTGTGACTGGTGGCTGCATGTTCAGTGTGTCTGACACATGCCGAGCATCCCTGTCGTCCCAGAAAATTCTACCGGGCAACACCAGTTTGGGAGATTCTGGTTGGCTTAGTGAGATGGACCTATTGCAGTCTTAAAAACTTTTAATGTGTTTTTATTGAACTAAAAAGGAAGAGGAATAGTCGAAAAAGAAGAGAGTACAATGGTTACTTAATTGTTGCAGAAATGGGAGCTGGGGGTGGGATGGTACTGGAGAGATGTGAGCCTTAGCCAGTTTTAAGGTTAATGAGCACAAGGCCTGGAAATGTGAGATGGGCAGGGCTTGCCTTGGTCACTTGGCCCATAGTGACAGGTCTGGGACGAAGACTGAAGCTGTTTACTTCACAATTTATTGCTTTGTCACTTTCTGAATTCCTTCAAAGATGTATACTTTGGCAAGAGAGAATTTTGGAAGCAAAGATTTTTGGTTCTTATAAAACAGAGAGCTTTGAGTCATTCCCAGCCTGTACTGACACAGTAGGTTGTGGGTAGAAATATAGTGCAGGCAGACATTCCAGAGGACATGTGGGAAGAGGGCCCCAGGCCTCAGCCCCCCACCCCCACCCCACTGCTTAACACGCCTACGGTGGCTAGCTGGGTTGGCACATTCGCCAGAATAGACAGAAAACTTGTTTTGGGACATCCTAGTAAAATTCAGTCCTGTAGCAGACATGACATATTAGCAGAGTTAGACAGGGATTAGAAATTACCCTCCAGCCCAGAGGATCTACCCTGAAGGCTGTAACCATAATTGTTCCACTTCCATCCCCCAAGGCAACTTTGTTAACTGCTTAGTTCTGTCTTTGAGAATTGTTGTAGGATTTTGTGCCTCTGCCCGTGATCACCTTTTTCATAATCAAAAGACCACCACAAGATTGAGTCCCAAGAGGATTAACTACTTCTCGTTGTGTAAACATACACTCTAAAATCTTTCTTTTTTTTTTTTTTCCTTTGAGACAGAGTCTCCCTTTGTTGACCGTGGTAGATTGCTGTAGAGTCACAGGTCACAGCAACCCCAAACTCTTGGGCTCAAGCTATTGTTTTTGTCTCAGCCTCCCAAGTAGCTGAGACTACAGGCCCTCACCACAATGAGACAAGGTCTCACTCTTGCTCAGGATGGCCTCGAACCTGTGAGCTCAAGGCAATCCACCTTCCTTGGCCTCCCAGAGTGCTGGGATTAGAAGTGTGACCCATGGCACCTGGTTTGTGGCCTAAAGTTTTAGAAAGAGAATTCTCTTGAGAATTCGGTTCAGGGAGGTACCTACCCCCTCGGTACAGGCTGTGCCGGTACAGAGGTGTCTGTGTCTCCAGCTTTCAGAAGAGTTTTTCACAAGAAACTCTTCATGTTAATTTCTCAGCTCAGTTTCTACCTCTGACCCCATGGTTAAGAAAGCCTGGGGATTTCTCAGGCCTCTGTGCTGCGGCTCCTTCCTATCCCCTACAACAGGAGGGAAGGGAAACCCACTCACGGTCTGTCTGCCAGGAATGCCTCCCCCACCCCCGTATCCTTGGGACGCCAGGCCAGAAGTTTGTCAGATTATGTTGACATCAAAGCTAGCTTGGTGTGGCCCGTGTGGGTTCCTTGACATAGGGGCTTCAGCTGGGTTCAGCAGAAGAAGACCTGGTGCTTTCTCCTTAGGACCTCAGTGGCCTCCTGCGTGTGGTTCCCAGTGAGACACACTGGGTCTGTCCCATCTCACCAGCTGAGCATGGTGCTGTTTCTGGGCAGGTACTTGATCTGGAACCACATGGTTGTGAAAAAGACTGTTTTGTCAATGAAATGCAAATGTATATTACCCCAGTACCCTTGCATTTACAGAAATCTTTTTTTTAATAATTATTTCTTCAAATCAGCAGAAAATTGCCAATAGTAACTTGTCAGATGTGATGTGGAAGTTGGAAGAAATGACCCAATGACAACAGGCTTTAGAAATAGGTGAAAAATGGTTTTCATAGGGTTTTAGTTCACTTGGATGTTTCCAATGATATAATGGTTATTTAACTGTAGATTAAATTTAAGACACAAACAAATACATTTTGAATTATAATTATTGAGTCACCTTTAGAAAATAATTCTTGAAATTCACCATTATCAAACCAGTAACTTTGTGATCCTATACAAGGGATGTAAAACCCTCTACTTCTAAAGGATTCTCTAGAGTGGGGTGTCTAGTTACCTGGGGTGGGTAGCAGTAACACAGTGGCTGAATTCTGCACAAACAGGAGTCCCCAAGCTGCCTGGGTAGGAGGAGGATGGAACTTCCCCCCGTGTCTAGAGGCCAGAGAGTGACATCTGAAAGCTCAGTCATGGCCCTTCCCACCTCCAGTGTGCAGTGACCTCTCGAGGCAAAGATGTGTACAGGAGCAGGGTGAGTAGACAGAGGGATGAAGAGGTTATGTGCTGCACGGGGTGGAGGGCGGGAACAGCCCCAGACTGGCTCCATCTGGCTGCAGCAGTGTATGGCTCTTTTCTCAAGCTTATCCTTGCGCTGACCATTCTATTTGGTATTATTTAAATAAAGTTCATGGTATAAGTGACTATGTACGAGATCAGACAATTAAGTTTCTGATCTCAATCTAGAAAAAGTGCTGCATGCCTCTTTGCTGAGTATCACCTCAGTCACCTTCTAAGAGTTCCCCTTGGCCAGCTGGTGACCATGGTGCTATTCAGCAATGAGGTACGTAGTTCTGTTTTTAGGATGAGTTTGCAAACTGAATTGTCCAACCTCATCTATGTTCAGAGTATCTGCAAGACCTCCAAGAACTTTCAACAAAGTGAAAATCTTTATTTGTGGAGAACATGTTGGTCACTGTAGCAATCTTTTTTATCCTTGTCACTTCCTCAGGGCAGCTCCAAATTCACAGAGAATCACAATCAGGAAAAAACATTTCAAATGTGCCTTTGCAATAAATTTCTCACGTATCACAAAGCCCCCAGCTGTGGCATGCAATAGATGTTTCTAGGACGCAGACTTTACTACACAGGCACATGCATACACACATGCGTGTGCACGCACACACGCAACAAGAAGATGACAAAAAGCTCTGTCTCCTTGCTTAAATTATTCTGTCAAAGGAAAAAAATGGAAGAAGGGAACAAAAAATAAATGCAAACAGACCAGTCGCACTAGTTCAAGCTACACCTATTTGCCACTTTGCTGTGGTGACAGTGGAGGAGCTGGGCTCTCACCTTGGCACAGACACAAAGTCAGGAAGGGAGATGAGCAAAGTGGGCAGGTAGTGACGGATGTTGGCAGGGGACACTTTGGTAGTTGTTGCTGGTGTGTAGTAAGGGGCAGAAAGCTTCAGCGTACAGCTCAATGACCCTCTTACACCTGTATGATCCCCAGCTAGTCAGAGTTTAGACCTGTTCCCTCACCTCCCCTTCTACCACCCCTCTTAAAGTAACCACTCTTCTGAATTCTCTCCCCACGACTCATTTTGTCTACCAAGGGCACTTTTAAAATGGGGTCAGAGACACAGGTGCTCCCTAGACCCCCCCAGCTCTCTGCAGCAGGCCACGGAGGAAGGACCCCTGGACTGGGTCAAAGGAAAGGAGGAAACATGGCTGCTGCCTGCAGGAGAGCCACAGTGTGCACGGCAGTGTCCCAGAGCAGGTGGGAGCCAGCTGTCCCTCTGCCACGTGTGTCCGAGAGTCTTCCCGGGTGGACTTGACATGGTTTGAGCTAAGGACCAAGGATGAAAAGCAGTTGGCGTGGGTTCCTGAGAAGTCTGGCCAACAGAAAATACAGGTTCCATGAGAACTTTTACAGTGTCCACCAAACTGCAAGGCCAATTTCCAAAATGCAATTAAGACCGAAGAAGGTGTTATATAACCTGAAAGCTCCGAAATTAGAGACGGGGGCTTTTACCCTAGATAGGCAAAAATGCAAAACAAATCAAAGCAAAACAAAACTGAGTTAACCCTCCTTTCCTCTGTCCTGATAATGACTACGGAAGGCTTACGGAAGGTCCTTATGAACACACAGCATGTCACACGCAGCCCTGTGGCAGAACATGCTACTGGTTTACTGATTATAAAAGGTCCACTTAGTCTTAAAACAGGTACCTTGACAGGGACTGGCAGGCTGTCAGTTACCTCCCAACTTCAAAGGGGTAGCACCCAGCCCATGGTATGCTGGGCTTCCCCAGAATCGGGGCCAAGATCCCCAAGCAGGTACTCCCAAGCACACGGGCACAACTGCTTTAAGGGGTTGGGGGTTTCCTCACAGAAATAATCGGTGTATGAGAAACAGAATTCCTTTTATGTGGCCTCTCTGCAGTACGGGAGTTCACTATTAACATATTACATCTGACCCACAGGGAGCGCTGATTTGTGTGTTATTTCCCAGGAGCCTGTGGGAGGTGGCTGCTGTTTCTCAAAGTCCAGCCTGGTGGTTTCACAGGCACTTTTTGATCTTCTTGGAAAAGAGACCCCGAGCCATCTGTGTTAGAGAATGCCTCCTTAGCTCACAGGGAGAGGGGAACATGGATCCTGATGGCATTTCCCTGTGGTCAGTGGGGCTTCTGCGCTTGGTCGGCATGCTTGGTGGGCATGCCCCCTATGTTCTCATTCCAGAGGCCTGGCCATACTCAGAGACGAGAAGGGCAGCCCTGACGGTGGCTTTGGGGCTGTGCTGAGGCGTGAGGCAGAGGGACACCATTGTAGCTTGATCTGCAGCACTTTATTTATTTTTTTAATTTGGCAGCTGCCACTGAGATTCAAATGTCCCAGTGCAAAGCATTCTCTGTAATTTGTTTTCTATATTAAATATACAGCCAAACTTCTGACTTCTTTGTTGTATTCTTGTAATAGTTGGAAGGCACAATGAGAATAAGCCTTGCTTTCATTTTTGCTTAATTATTTAAATAGTTCTTTTAAATGATGGGTATTAGCAATTTTTCTTTTTTTCCCTGACTAGCATCTGATGGAAACACTAAGTTATTTTGATAGCATATTTTTAAATGAAAAAAATAAGGCATAATTAGACCAATGCCTTTTAAAAATGAAAGTAGCTTTCAAATTAAATTTTATTTTATTTATGTATTTATTTATTTTGAGAAAGAGTCTCAAGCTGTCTCCTAGGTAGAGTGCTGGGGCATCACAGCTCACAGCAACCTCAAACTCTTGAGCTTAAGCAATTCTCTTGCCTTACCCCTCCCAAGTAGCTGGGTCTATAGGTACTTGCCACAACACCCGGCTATTTTTTGGTTATAGTTGTCATTATTGTTTGGCAGCCCGGGCCAGATTTGAACCTGCCAGCTCTGGTGTAGGTGGCTGGTGCTTTAGCTGCTTGAGCTACAGGCGCCGAGCCTTAAATTTTATTTTATTAAAAATGCAATGCATTCCCCTTGTATTACACTGCAATGATATGAGCAGGTGTGAGGTGCAAACCATTGCTAACATTTCGGTGAAATCCTATCTGGGTCCCTGGCATGCTCACAGTCTCACACAGACGCAGATAGTTATTATTATTCCCCCAATTTTTTTGTATCACTTAACAATAATATATAACAATCCTCTCAAAGTTGATATTTATAATTATAATTTTTTATGTTTTATGGCTGCATAATGTTTTGTGTGGCTGCAACAGTCTTTGTTTAGACATTCTCCTCCTGACTGATGGTACCCACTTCATTTCTAGGGCTCATGTGAGTGAACGTGTGACTGTGTCTGTGGGACGCAAATAGAAATCCAATGAGTAGAGGTCTGTGCATGTGTATGTGTGTGTGAGCGTAATATATATCCTGATGCTTATATCCTTCATTTCTGGCACTTGATGCCTAAGAGTAGGATTTCTTGACTGAAGAGTATATAGTGTGTATATTTTTTATTTTAATATATGCTGTAAGATTGTGTTTCAAAGAAACAATAAGGACTTGGCAAGTGGAGCCCGTGTGTGGTCTTCAACAGAGGGGGATAAAGCCAGGCGATGCCTAATATTCCTGAGGCTCCTGGGCACTACACATACGTGAGACCAAGTGAGTGAGCCCTTCTTCAGAATGCCCTGAATACACATCGGTGCCCAGAGTCAGGGAGGCTAAATTCACTGCTAATATCCATTCTGCCCGTGGTTGTTCATCAGACGAGTTCAGCTGCAGCTATGTTTGGGGGCCTTGTCTCTGTGTCTCTCTAATGAGAGTGAGTGTGGGCCATCGTCCCAGGGCACCTTCTGCTGTGAGTCTCTTGTACAAATGTCGGCTCTGGTCCTTGGAAGCATGCCATCATCAGGATGAACCAATGCAGCTGGAGGGCGGAGAGATGTCAACTGTATATACACTAAGATTTGTACAGCATGGCCCTGTCCTCTTGCTTCCATCCTATCTTTAGTATATTTATTTTTCTTAATCTTGTTACTTTATTCTCAAGCTATGTTTTTTAATATTTTTAAAGAATTACAGGGTTCAGGTTTAATTTGGTCTGAGAGTCTTTTCTACTCTGAACTTCTGGGACAGGTTGCCTGGAAGTGAGCTTGGAGCCTGTGATCGCACCAAAATGATTTCCCATGTGACATGGGAGTTACTTAGGGTTGGTTTCTGTGCTTACAACTGTAGCTCTGATTAATACGCTTTTGGGCTAAACAATAACTGAGTTTGAAATAAACTTCCTGTGAAGCCTCTCGTCTCTCCACCAGCGCCTCCCAGGGTGTAGAAATATTCCACAAGATGTCCCGTAACTTCAGTGATCCAGAAACTTCTCCAGCTGCGTCACGGTTTGGTTCTGGGGTGATTTAAAGTATTAGACAACTTATTGTCTGATTAGACAGCGGACTGGGTTCAGCCTTATGTGCCTGCGTTAGTTTCTCTGACCCGGAAGAACACAGTGACTTTCCGTTTGAAAGATTGACGTATAAAAACCCGAGTTGGATTAGGATGTGTTTCATATGAATGGGACTAGTTGTGTGTGAAATGAACAAGAACAAAGAACAAGGGAATGAATACCTGAGTAGAGGTGCAGAATAAGAAGCACGCCTGAACAAGGATGTCGAATTGATCACAAGTCTGGTGGGAAGCCAAAATTGATAGTGATCTGGATAAACGGGGAGATAAAGCCTGCTAACCTGGGAAGTGTGATGCCTTTAAAATACTGTGGGTTTCATATTATTGGAAGAACCATGTTTTAACTCCAGAGTTAGTTAGGGTATTTAATAAGAGAAAGATAATGCACGTTAAATGAAATAGAGTGTTGAATCCCTTTTAAAAACCGTCCTGTTTGTGTGCCCTCCCCACCAACGGGAAGCTGCTCCTGGAGGTCTGAGTTTGTGTGGGTGGAGGAGGGGAGGGACTCAGCATTCAGCTGACTCTTATTTAATTTATGGACACACTTTATTTATTTTGTGTATGTTGATAGGAAAGGAACAAAGCGTAGGGTAGTTTTGCATCAGTAAATATGAAGATACAGATTTTGTATACATGTAAATATAGTATTTCTTAGAAGAAAATCATTACTATGAACAATCCATCACCTCTCTAAAGTGTATTTTAAATCTTATAACTTCAGTAATTCTGCCTTTAACGTGCATGCAAAATGTACTTAAAAAGTGGATGTAATATATTTATGCAATGATTGCTCATTAGATTTAGACAATGAGCTGGTGTAGAGAATAATGGACCAGGACACTTAGAGAGGGTGGGGGGATGGCTGCTCTGAGGTGACCTTGAAGCTGAGCTTGTGGCTGAGACACACAGAACGGGGCCGGGGCCGGGGCTGTTAGCAGGGAGAGCTAAAGGGGATGCTGTCCTGCCCACCGCGTGCTCCTCAGCATTAAGTGTACTAAATCCTTCCTCTAATCCTTCAAGTCTTATGAGGTACAGTCATCGTCTCTGATAAAGGAAGAGAGATCTGAAGCACAGAGAGGTTGAGGAACTTGGCCCTCGCATAAGCTAACTAGTAAGAAAATGAGCATTTCAACCCCTCAGGCGGTTTCTAGCCTCTCCACTCACATTCTTAAATTTTACGGTATATTGTAGCCTCTAGTTAAGAAGCACTGTTCTAGATTAACTTAACAGTGAAATTTTTTCTACCAGACTAGTTTCCCAAGCTGTCCTGCTCAGAACATTGCCTTGCGGTTGATCAGTCTAAGCCTGTTTCTCCCTGTTTTTTCCGTCCTGCTCCCATCGTCTTCATTCTCGATTTTCTTTTCCATGTGCGCCCTCACGGTAATGTGATCTCTGCAGATAGTTCAGCTGGAATGCATCGCACCTGCTGTGTACCTCCCAGCCGCAGGCCAGCTGGGGACACTGGGACCTGTTCCACCCACCGTGCACCTGCTGCGTGGCCCTGATGTTATGCCCGCTCACAGGGGCTGTCCTTACTGCATCTTTGAACACTCCAGTATCTAGCACAGAATCTTTTTATTCTTTTTGTTCCTTCTCATCCTAGAGTTCATTTTTTTTCCCCGAGACAATCTCACCCTCAGTAGAGTGCTGTGGCATCACAGCTCACAGCAACCTCAAACTCTTAGGCTTAAGCGATTCTCTTGGCTTAGCCTCTCGGGTAGCTGGGACTACAGGCACCTGCCACAAGGCCCAGATTTTTATTAGAGATGAAGTCTCACTCTGGTTCAGGCTGGTATTGAAGTCATGAGCTTAGGCAATCCATGTGTCTTGGCCTCTCATCATCTAATCATGCTAGGATTACAGCATGAGCCACTGCACCCGACCTAGACTTCATTTTTATGTATGTTTTTATTGTGATTGTTTTTATTTACCTTCCCTATTAAATGTATGATAATAACTATGAATTTTGTGATCAATTTGACTTAAATGAAGGGTTTCTTGTGTTCTAAAGCGCCCTACAGACCAGGTGCTCCATTTCTGTTTTCCTGCCTTCTTTGTGGTCCTGAACTCAAGGCCTGAGATGAACCCCCAGGTCGTGTCACTAAAATGTTTTCCAACATTAATCGTGACCAGCCTCTAAAAGGGCTTCACAATGACCGTGGAGGTAGAGGCCAAGCTCCTCTGTCACAGGATCCCGTGGCCTGTCTCCGCAAACACCTTTATCTACGATTTCAGGACCTGCAGCCTGCTCTGCTTTCAATGTTTCCAAGACCACAGCAGATTTTCTTGGGGAAGAATAATGCCTTTTCCAAACTGTTAGTTAATGTGATGCTTGGCCTTCCTGTACTGTATTTGGTTTATTTGTTTTGGTTTTGGACAGAGAGGGATATGATCAAATTAAAGTGAAAAATAGAACATCTGATACAGAGGAAAGGAAATGGAAGAAAAATGCCCCTCAAGTCAACTTGCTGCTTTTTAATTAGTGCCTATGGGAAGAGCTTTTTCATAGTGGCCCATTTATACGTGGGATCTTAAAACATTGATGTGTGAATTGCTTTCACATTTTCCACAATATTCTCCCCTAGAGCGTATATAAATAAATAACTAATGAAAGAGTTAGGAAACAGAATCCCTTATTTCTTTTTCGCAATTGTCTCAGAAGGACATGGAGGCTAAGAGTGAAAGGTGTAAAAGTAGAAACAAAATATTTGATAAATTCATGGGAACGGCTGTTACAGGAAACGTGGGGAGTCTCCCATGCAGCAGACGAAGCTCACACAGAAATGCATAGTGACGCATTTCACTGTGTGACGAGGCAGGCAGCCATGCGATGAAACCGCTTTCCTTCTTGAGGACACTCTGTGGGGAGCTGCTTTTCCCACATTTAACTGTTGTGTCGTATCAGAATGTCATCCCCACCTTTTTGATTGCTCTTTCCTCTCATATCCTCCTGGATGCAAGGAAATGTAACAATGGTGAAGCCCCTAAAACCTTTTTCCTAATGTAAAAATAGAAGATTGAAAGGAATAGCTGGTGAAATCTCACAGAACAAACTTTTGTATTTGGGGAGAAAATGCAGACATTAAAACGGAATCACTGAAATTGGTACATGCTTTGAGGTCTAATGTTTATGAATACTTTTGGCTTACAGAGGGTATTTACAATTGAAAATATTAGTCCACCTCCTACCCAGTATATTACTGTGTATTTTTGTGTGGTGAGGCCTTAATGGTCAGGTATTAGCTTTGTTATGCCTGTTATGTAATGAAATAGAAGAAAATCAGAGAATGTTTGTACATTTGCAGTTTTCCTGACCATTTCAGAAGTCTTGTGGGTTTTTTTTAATACAAAGAAATGAAAAATGTTAAGAACATTAATATGTGCTGTTTTTTAGAAACCTTAAAATGTTTTTAAGTTCCAGTATCTTGAGTTAACTGATAAAATGAAAGCTTTTTGGTCACTTTCCTTATGATTTATAGTTCTGCAATCTTGAAATAAAATGAGACTTGAGAGATCAACTGGTCCAGTTCTTTCATTAAAAATCAGGAGAAACTAAGGCACAGAAATGTTAAATGATTTATCCACAGTCCTTCAGCTAAAAACAAACAAACAAACAAAAAGCTAGAACCAGGCCTGGATCCGAGGTTTCTGACTCTGTGGCAGTGTTCTTTTTGATTTGTAAATTTAAATTTAGATACTGTAGTATCTGGACAAATGAAGGTTTACCAAAATAGTGCATTATCATAGCAATAAAATGGAAAGAATTTCTTAAAAATCTAATTGTATTCATTCATTCATTCCTTATTACTTTACAAGTGGAGGGTAGGCATATTTATTATTAGCTTGGGAATCAGGAAATCTTTAGGGGTGAATCTTTATAAATACCAAAATCCAAAATACATAAACCATCTAAAATGTTTTCTTCAACCACCAGCTAAAATGGTTCCCTGAATTTCTGAGAGAAGTATAGTTATGATAAAAGAATTTTTGGTATTTTGAGAGCCAAGCAGAAGTAGGTAAGTGGTCCCTCTCCTTGTTCCTTGTCATCCAAGTCTAGAGTCACTTCCCGAGGGCTGTCACTGTTAGTCTCAAAGCAAGACCTCGAAAGGATATTTCTTTTGTATAAGATTATGAGGGAATCTCAGACTTTTCAGGAAACAAGTAAAAAACAACAGAAACACGTAAACAGCATTAAGAAAATCCCAGCAAAAACCAAAACCAAAACCCACAGCAGGAGCCTGCCTAATAGCTTTTCTGCCTTACTCCTGTTATCAAGAAGCCGAGCTGTGTGATCACTCAGCATGGGGAGAGCAGGGCCTCCAGTGCCCAGCAGAGCGCAGCTCGGCCATTCTAGCACAGTGGGATATACCAGTAGAATTTCGTCATCTGCATGGCCAGAAAAGAATCCCCCAAGAAAACCAAAATGCGTACCTGAATAGTGTGCGTGAATAAGCTTTTAAATTTGGTTCTATTTTTTTTAACGTAGCATGTTTGTGGGTATACTGGGTACACGTAGCCCCTTTCACTGCTAGTTTCCATTCTCTCTGTTTTTTGTTTTTTTTGGTTGTTTTTCCTGTTTGTTTTGTGAGACAGTCTTGCTCTGTCATACTGGCTATGGTGTAGTGGAGGCATCACAGCTCATAGCAACATCAATCTCTTAGGCTGAAGCAATACTCCCGCGTCAGCCTCCCAAGTAGCTGGGACTACAAGAGTGAGCTCCCTTGTCCACTTTTTGTACAAATAGGCTCTTGTTCTTATTCAGGCTGGTCCAGAACTCCTGAACTTAAGAGATCCTCCTTCCTCTGCCCCCCAGAGTGCTAGGTTTACAGGTGTGAGCCACTGTGCCAGGCCTCATTATCTCTTAGATAGACTGGCACCTGTACTTCGCAGTTTTTACTGCATTATGGATTCTACTCACAAGCATCAGTTCCTTCTGCCACTTTACAGCATACAATAAGTTTATCGAAGATGTATAACTTCTCTAATAACATGAATAGTGATAATGCAGCATTTAGGGCAATGAAGTGAGAATGTTCAGGTTAGTTGCTAATCCCCTGGATCTCTGAAATATTATTATTGACATATTTTTGCCATTGTTCCGTCACTCATTTTCTTCCCCAAATACTGTTTGATCTTTTTTTTATGAAACAGATTAGAACAATGGATGAAATGCGTGGATTTGCCTTGCAAATGTCATAATTCCCCTTGGAATTTTAAATCATGAACAAATTCAATACATAATGCAAAGATAGATGACAAGTAAATTTTCAAGTCACCAATATGAACTCCAAATTTAGTTCATCTAATTAATAGTCGTGGGGAACAAGGCAGAAAATTCAAGAAAAATCAATGGACTGTGTTGGATTTTGGTAGGAGTGCCCATCTTTACGTGTACCTAATCGTTCCCTGAGCCTCTACCTACGATAAAGCATTATCCACTTATTACTAGAAAGACATAATCATTCATACGGCTGTTTTTCAAGTCACAGTACATGATTTCTCAGAGATAAAGAAATTGGTCTTATCAGAATATGTAACTTTTTTTACATTAGTGCCATTGAAAATATTTTGTTCTCTGAGTGATACTATAATTTGAGTTCTACTCCCAATAATGGGTCTTGAATTTTACTAATAGCAAAAGCATATTGCCCCAATCTCTATGCAGTTTTAAGTTTTATCTTCAAAGACATCTTTTCATTTTTTAATACATCTCAATAAATGTTATTTGAATTAATGAAAAAAAAGATTTTTTATTTAATGATCCTCCCACTTGAAATTAAAAACGGTTATAAATGTTTTTGCCTTAAATACGTTCTGAATCTCATGCAAATATTCATAGCAAGACCATGAAAACTTAAATAAGGTAATGAACAGAATCAACAAAAAACAGAGTTGGTGATTCCCTCATTAAAGTCTTTTGCCAACCTGAATGTCTAGGTAAGTTTCATTCCTTTGCTAGTATTCCAGGGCTTTCTTTTTCTTTTCTTTTCTTTTTTTTTTTTTTTTGCAGTTTTTGGCTGGGGCTGGGTTTGAACCTGCCAGCTCCAGCATATGAGGCCGGCACCCTACTCCTTTGAGCCACAGGTGCCGCCCCTTCCAGGGCTTTCTTTTTCAAAATATGTGCAGATGCTGGTTAATCCCTGCCATCTCCAAGAAGCAAAGGATTCCTTATTACTAAGCGCAGAACTTCATCTTATCTGCCCTAAATTTACTTGCTTTGAAAACAAAGAGTCCTCTTATTTCAGAGTTGGTGAATAAGCCAAAGCTTGCTTTAGCCAAGATGCTATTTTGTGGAAATTAATTTTTTCTCTCTATTCATACAGTCAATTCTCTCCTTTCCCTTCAGTTATAATTTTCAGAAAGTCACGAATTCCATTTGCTCTTCCTCAGTGTTTGCCAAGCAATAATGAAAGCACTAGCAAGCACTTAAATATTAATGGCACTTGTTATGACAGAGGTCCTCTCTCCATGTTCCTTTTTACAGATAAAGGACCTGGGTACAGAGGGAGTACCAAGGGAAGGTAGAAAACACATGTTGGGGCCTCCATGCTAATTCTAGTCTTGTAGCTTCAACGTGCATAACAAGTGGCAATAGTTCTACAGATGCCAACCCTGCAAAGTGTCATATAAAGGTGTATTACTTGCTTAAACTGCGTATCAGTTTTGTTGGCAACTTTAACCGGAAGCAGCACTGGGGACTGTTTCTTCAGGTAACAATCTGTGGGCAATTTCAGGTCCCTTACCACCTTCACAACAGACATTGTGGAACCTTCATTTTATATATGCAATTAAAAAAAATTCTCAAAATTCCACATTTTGCATTTGGCAATGCTGAGACTTAGCTATACATTTTCTTTAATTTCCTAGTGGATCACAGTAAACCATCTCCTCAGCCCAGCTTCTCACTTCTGGTGCAGCTTGACCCAAGCATGCTGTTTCCTATGTTAAGTCCTCCTTGGAATCCTGAGCCCAGACTCAGTTTTCGGTGCAGGAGGTTCATTTGGGAGGTGCTCTTGGGAGCTGGAGCATGAGGAGGAGCGGGAGGGAGAGCTGATAAAGTGGGAGTGGTGAGTAGTCGGCACGGGGGGGCACAGTCTCCTGGGGAATCTGAGGAGCCCCGGCAGATTCCTCACCGCAGTCCTGCTTCATACCATTCTCTGTATGCTATTGGGAAAGGATGGCCTTGGGATACCTTGAGCTCTGTAATGAACATTCTAAGGTACCTGCTTAGTTAGTTAAAAATTAATTGCCACATTAGAAAAAAATATTTTTTCCTTGCATCCATGGTGTTTTATTAAGTCAAGAGAGTGTGAGTTATATATGTTTTGTGAGGCCCCATGCTCGAAACTAACGTGAGTTAAGTACAGCTCACACCACAGATAATGTGTTAAATCTCCATCTATCTCTCCCTATCCACTTTCCCGGCCACCTTATTTTTGATGCATTATAAAGTAAATTTTAAAGTTGTTAGAGACATACAAGGCCTGACAATTAAGTTCATGAACTTTCTGCCGTGCACTTACGTTGGCAGCACTGTACAAACCCCTCGGTGAGGATTCATAGCCTGGGTATACCAGTGTCTCCCAGCTGTGAGTTCATGTCAATGTGTGGGGTCTGGCAGAGTAGAGTTCATTATTATTGTTTCGTCTTTTTGTGTGCCATGGCAAGAATGTTGGAGCTTGAATTAGAGCAGTGAGCAAATGTTAAATTTCTTTTTAAACTTGTCAAGAGTGGAAGTGAAATCAGTGACATGTTAGTCCAAGTTTATGGGGACAATGCCATGAAGAAAACAGCAGTGTCCAAATGGACTAAATGTTTTTCTGAGGGGAGAGAAAGTGTCACTGATGAAGAGTGGTCCGGGTGGCCAGTAAAGAGCAGAACTGATGAAAACATTGCAAAAATACATTAGTGAGAAATAGGAACATCTCAACTGAAAATCTCGGTATGAGAAAGGTGTGTGCAGAAGTGGTCCCGAAGGAGCTCACAGATGAACCAAAGCCCCGGTTCCCAGGGCACCATCTGGGAGGGAGACTTCAGCCAGAAGACAAATAACTGTTTTGGAACATGCTCATTACTCACCTGATCTGGCCCCAGGACTCTTTCTTTACTTGAAGATAAAGGAAATATTGACAGGAAGACATTTTGATGATTTTAAGGACGTCAAGGGTAACACGATGATAACTCTGATGGCCGTTCCAGAAAAAGAGTTCTGAAATCGTTTTGAAGGGTGTACTAGGCACTGACACCAGCAGAGCTTCCCAGGGAGGGCACTTCTAAGGGGACACAGTGATATTCAGCAATGAGGTATGTAGGACATTTTCCTAGAATGAGTCTGCAAACTTAATTGTCAAACCTTGGTATGTACGCTTTTCCTCTAAATATTTTAGCTTAAACACCATCACAAACAAGTTCGGCACTTGCTTATTGTTTGATTTTAAGGTATATTTTATATTCAATGGACTGCTATACACATTACGGCAAAGGTATGCAGGTGTAACTAATGCATGGTCCCAACCGCATCACGATGCAGAATGTCTCCTGCGAAGGTCTCTCCGGAGAAGGGTGTCACACCCCTTCCTGGTCAGGCCCCAGTCCTCTGCCCAGAGTGGGCAACGACTCTTAATTTTTTCCCCACCATAGATTGTGCTGGAACTTGGTATAAATACAGTCATGCAGTCTGTATTCTTTGGTGCAAGGCTTCTTTCAGTCAGCAAAGTACGTTTGCAGTTTATCCGTGCTCTTGTGGGTAGCCACAGTTTCCTCCTGTCGATGGCTGAGAAGCATCCCAGGGTCCCGTGGACAGACACCTGCGCGGTTTCGTTTATGCTGTCATCAGTAGAGCTGCTTGAAGCATTTGTTGTAGAAATCATTTGTTTTAATTTTTCCACCTAGTGGTGGAATGGCTGGGTGAACAGTAGTTGTGTGTTTATTTTTATTTTTTGTAGTGTATTCAATTTCATAACAAAGACCAGATTTTTTCCAGAGAGGCTATAGCAGGGTACACTCCAAGGAGACAGTGTGACAGTGCGGTGGCTCCGCAGCTCTGGTCTCGTCTCTGTAATCAAGGGCATGTCGTTAGGATTTACTGACCGTATTATGCCTTCTCGTGCTTATTAGTGATTCATATTCTGGGGATGTCCCAATGTTTTACTTTTAAACTAGGTTCATTAGGAAAGACATATATTGTTCCAGAGTCATTATTACTACTTGATGAAATACATATTTTGTGACGATTTTCTAATGGTCTGTAAGTTGGTAATTTATTTCCTTAGTGTTATCTTTGGATGAGCAGATGTTTTAATTTCTAAGTTTCTTACTTTTTTAATGGCATTTTTAATGGTTCTTTACCCTTGGCTTAAACCCACGTCGTGACATCCTCTCCTGTGCTTAGTTCTAGAAGATTGGTAGTTTGGGCTTTCACATTGAGATGGACACTTGGTAGATTAATGGCAGTGTCTGATATGGGTGTCTATGTGGACGTGCCGTTGTTCTTTTTCCCTTCGGATGACTCTGGCACTTTTGATGACAGTCAAATGACCATAGATGTATAGGTCTATTCCTGGGTTCTAGATTCAGAATAACTCTGTTTCTTTATAATAAGACACAGAAGAGATACCATCAGTAGTCACGGACCAGCTACTTTGGACTTGATACATTTAGCAGATTTTCCAGGATCTTTGACATAAAGGTTTGAAATTCCCATAGTAGATGAGCATTGTGTGGAAAATACTTAAGTTTCTAACATTATGTGTAAACATTAACATTGTCATTTTTCTAGTAGAAATAGCCCTGAAGTGTATGCCCTAATTAAGTTTGGCAGGAAATTTCAGGTAGCACAAAGGTTTCTAACATTGTTCTATAACTCACAAGCCTTGTAGCTATACTTTATCATAATAAATATTTCAGTATGTATACAAGTTCTAGTTTCCAAATGATGGCACTTCAAAAATTCCTTTATTACATAAAAATTCCAGGAAAACAAATAGATTCAAGCATTCTCATGCATAACGTTCACACTCTGCACATAAAAGTACAAAGATTGTCCACTCAAAAACTTTCTTTGATAAATACTAATTAGCAAGTTCCTTTTGGCCACTATAAAATGACAACTATTACATTTCTACTTCATTTGACCTAACATTTTGACAACTGGCATCCTATACTTTAGCAAATGCCTCATCTATCTCTGGAGGGGCACACTTCCTCAACCTCACATAACTTATTCATCTTTAAATGTCCTTTCACATAAATCATCTCTGCCCTCATTTTCATCTTAGTTTTTCATGTGTGCATTCTTAAATGTTAGCTGTTCTTCCAGGGCAGTGGGGTTGGCATAATTAGAGCAGAAGGCCTAGGGCTGCAGAGCAGATGTGCCCGGAGCCTAAACCCCGCTGGTAGGTGTGGGAGGAGGCGCCGGGCGCCAGGAGAGATGGCAGTGTCATTGCAGTGATGTGAGTGAGAGCGGCACTCCCGCCCTGTCACTCATGTTTCCCTGACAGCCCCACTGCACTGAACTTTGCTTTATAGAGCGTCACACTGCTGTATGGGGTGCTCAGGATGCACAATGTGTTGTGATCCTTTTCTAGATCTTTGCTCTGCTTAAAACTACTTTTTTAAAAAATGATCTCCTGGCCATTCCCACATTGTCTGTGGTCAGTGGGATTCTTTCTTGTGCCTTCCATCACTCATCTGTGGGACACATTCCCTGTGTATACCTTACCTCTGTTTCTGTTCTTCTCTGGTTAGCGGCCATGGCACGTTATAATTCGTTTTCCCTCTTTATACCTCCAGGATTTATGGATTTTAACGATGCCATTTTGGCTAAAAGGAAGCGGTACGTTATGCAGATCAGAAGCCACAATTATTAGGAAAATTCTATAGGCTTTGTGGCTGGTTACACATTGCATTTGATTAATGAGAAATAATGAGGCCCAGCATTCCTTGTAAAAAAAGGTGTTTACCATATTCTGTTCCTTAAAATAGATGCAATTTCATAGGTGAAGCATCTTAGGACTCCTCTCGCTAACACAGACATGTGATTGACAGCCTCTTCCTCGTGGAAACCAGTACAACACAGAAGGAGTTACTGCGAAGTCCAGACATTCAGTGAGTATCCGCTCTGTGAAATGAAGCATTATAGATGAGTAGTAATATTTCAGAGGAACCATGGCTCTGGGAGGGATATTTCTTTCTTGTGAGTTGGTAAGATTTAATGTGAATTGGGAGAATTAGTTGTGTACTTGCTTGCTGTGGGTGTGGTAGGAAGTCTTAACAGAAGTAATAACATATACCAAATTATATTTCAGCCATACTTGTTGAATTAGTGAATTTTTAAATACAATTTTGTTTCTAGTTAATCAAACTTCTTGACTACAACAGTCCCACCTGTCTGTGGGGGGACATGTTCCGAGACCCACAGTGAGACCTGAAACTTCAGACAGACTGAGCCCGACACTTACAGTCTTCCCCGTGGTGTCTGTGGGGGACTGTGTGCTGGGTCACGTGGGTACCAGGAGCTGATAAGGCCCTTACATAACACGGCTTGGTAGTGCACATAACCTACACTTATCCTTCTGTGTACTTTAAATCACCTCTAGATTACTCCTTATACTTCATATAACTTACATGTTCTATAAAAAACATAATTTAATGACATATAAAATGTTAATAATGTAACAAATGTTGTGTAAATAATATAACATTCTTATCATTTTATCGGTTTTTTATTGTTTGGGTTTTTTTCCCCAAATGGTTGAATGTGCAGATGCAGCACTGTGGTTATGGCTGGCTGGCTGTACCATGTCTTCTCCTGAGCAAACATACATGATAAAGTTAACTTATAAGTTAGGCATCGTAAGAGAGTAACAATAACAAGTAATAAGAAAGACGATTCATGTTCCAGGCAGAATGGTATGAGAATTCATCATGCTCGTCTGAATCATAAAACTTACAATTGCTTTTTTCTGGAATTTTCCATGTAACAATTTTTGACCACAGTTTACTGCAGGTAACTCGAACTGTAGAAAGCAAAACCTCAGATATGGGGCGGGTGGGGGGGGAGACTAACTGTAGTCTGATAGGGTGAGCTGCTATTTGCATTAGGTGTAGAGCCCTGGGTGGGATACATGGCCTTCCTTCCAGGGCATATTGGTGCTGGAGGCCACAACTCCGGGTCTGACGTTCTCTCCGTACCTTCCAGAGGACTGTGCTGTGACGCAGATTCTGCAGGGATCTTTAGGGAGCTCACATGATCAGGCCATGTCGGGCCTTTTCGCATAAACCTGAGAGCTTTCGTATAGAAGCACTTGATCCTAACTAGACTATTCTCATATAAGCCTAAGGATTGAGAAGTATATCATTGTCAAACTTGAACTGGGTGGATGCAGAACTACCATTGGCCTGTGGTGGAAGGATCATGTGACTTTTGCCCAGGGCTGCCTCTTCTAATCCTTTTTATTACCTCTGCTTGATAGGAAGTGCCATCTTTTATTCATTTATCTTATTTTATTTTTTTTGAGACAGAGTCTTACTCTGTCACCTTGGGCAGAGTGTTGTGGCATCATTGTAGCTCACAGCAACCTCAAACTTTTGGGCTCAAGAGATCCTCCTGCCCCAGCCTCCTGAGTAGCTGAGACTACAGACCCAACCATTAAGCCTGGCTAGTTTTTCTGTATTTAGTAGGGATGGGGTCTGGCTCTTGCTCAGGCTGGTCTCAAACTCCTCAGCTCAAGTAATCCACCCACCTTGACCTCCCAGAGTGCTAGGATTATAGGTATGAGCCACCACACCCTGCCAGAAAGTACCTTCTTAAAGGATAGTTCCTTAAGTCCCAGGACAGCCAGATGGGGGATGCTAATAGTTTAGTGTTTTGTTTTTTTTTTAATTTAAAGTGTCCCCTTTCAATTAATCTCTCTCTCCCTCGCCCTTTCACCCCCTCTCTCTCATACACAGACATATGGTTTTCTTCTCTTCTGGTAAATTATTTCATTAATTTTAAAGTATAGTTAATTGCTAGCATGGTTATAGTTACAGCTTTATTGAGGTATAATTGATAAGCAGTTAAAGCACATGGTTAAAGCAGATGCTGTAACTTTATACGTTACGATATATACAAATACTCATGAAACTGTGCTCTCAGAATGACTGACATATTCCTAACCTGAAATATTTCCTCTCACCAATTAGTCATCTCTTCATTTTAGCTCTCCTAGTCTCATATTCCTTGTCAATCACTGCTTGGTGTCCTGTCACTATAGATGAATTGTCACCTTTACATTTTCTAGGTGACTAATAATACTGAATATTTTTTCTTGGGATTATTTATTTTCCATCCATATATTTTGTTTGTTAATATGTCTGTGTGATACTTACCAATGTTTTTTGCTGAGTGACTTCACTTCTTATTGTTGAGTTTTGAGAACTATTTATATAGTGTGGATGCAAGTCCTTTATCTGACTTACACTTATCAGAGAGATTCTGTCTGTGGATTGTCTTCACATTCTCTAAACAGTGTCTTTCAAAGAGCAGGTGATTTTAATTTTGGTAAGGATCAATTTTTAAAGTGTTTCTTTTGTGGATTATGCTTTAGTTGTAATGTTGAAGAAATGCTTTCCTAATTCGAGGTCATAAAGCCTTGCTCCTTGGTTTCTTCTAGAAGTTTTATAGTTCTAGATTTTATATTTGGGTCTGTGCTCCATTGTCTGTTAAATTTCATATAAAGTATAAATCATCAGAGTATGTCTTTTTTGAGTAGAGATATTTAATTCATCCAGACTCATTAGTTGAAAAATACTATCTATTCTTCACTGAATTACTTTCACACTTTTATCAAAAAGAAATGGATTTGTATTTGTTTATTTCTGGAATTTCTATCCTGTACTATTGATTTATTTATTCTTCTATCTTAATGTTAATACCACACTTCCTTGATAACTAGAATTTTGTAATAAAGCTTGAAGAAAAGTAGCAGAAGTTTTCTAATTTTGCTTCTTCTTTTCAAAGTTATTTTGGCTAATTTGGGTTCTTTACATTTCTATATGAAATTTATAATTTACATGTTAATATTTAGAAAAAATACTGCTTTTTTAGATTTTGATTATTTGTGCAGAATTGCTACCTAATCAACATTGAATCTTTAGACACTTGTAGGGGGCAAACTTATCCTTTTCTTTAGGACTGTCTAAAAATTTCTTTCAGCTGTATTTTTCAGTTTTTATTGTATAGGTCTTATTCCTAAGTAGATCAGACTTTGATTGTATTGTAAATGTTATTTTTTAAATTAAATCACCTTTTGTATGTTGCTAACATGTAGAAAAGCAAAGTAAACTCAAGAGTTTGAACAGCATTTCTGTATTTTGTATGTTTTTCTATGAAGATCATCGTGTTTTCTGTGAATAAAATAATTTTACTTTTTCCTTTCCAGTTGGGTATATTTTATTATTTTTCATTGTTGTTTTGCCTTGGCTAGAACCTCCAGTACAATGTTACATACAAGAGATAAGAAACTTTTTCTGGATCTTATCTGGAAACATTGATGTTGAATATACATTTATGTATACATTGTCACTTGTTTGCACATCCTTTATCAGGTTGCTGGTTTTCTTCCAAATTTAGTCTCTCTTGGAAATGCATGATGGATTTGTGAATGGATTATTTGGTGCCCACTGAAATGGCGCTGTGTGATTTTGCTCTTGTTTATTCTATTATATGGTAATTTACATTGATTTTAAAGTGTTGAACCAGTTTGACATTCCTGGGATAAACTTCACCTTATCATGATGCATTATTTCTTTTAATAAATCATTGGATTCAATTTACTGAAATTTTGTTAAGAATTTTTCCATCAATTAATGAGGGATGTTTGTTCATAGTTTTACTTTTTATAATGACTTTAATTGATTTTGACATCAGAGTAATACTAGCGTCATAGAATGAGTTGGAACACAGTCCAGTTTCTTCAATGCTTGGGAAGAGTTTGTATGGCATTGGTGGTATTTCTTCCTTTCATATTTGGTAAAACATGAGGTCATCTGGGCCTAGCATTTTGTTTGGAGGGCAAGGTTTTTAACTGCAAATACAATTTATTTAATAGAGACAAACTTTTCATGTTATTTGTATCTTCTTGAATGAGCTTTGCTAGTTAATATATTTCAAGTAGCAGTTCATTTCATCTAAGTTTTTGAATTTATTGGCATAAAGTTGTTCATAATATTTTCTTATTTATCTCTAATATCTGCAGGATCAGAAGTCATGCCACCTACTTACGTGTAATTCTGAAAATTTCTGTGTGCTCTCTTTTCTTCCTGATTAGTCCAACTGGAAATGTATCGATTTTCTTGTTCTCTAAGAACTGGCTTTCTAGTTTATTGATTTTTTTTGGTATTGTTTTTCTGTTTTCCATCTCATTATTTCTTCTCTGGTCTTCATCATTCCTCTTCTTATTTAAGGTTGAATTGGCTGTTATTTTTCTAGTTTCTTAAGGTAGGAGCTTGGGTTATGGTTTTCAGACCTTCCTTCTTTTCTGAGATTAGCATTTAGTGCTATAAATTTCCTTGTAAATACTGCTTTGCTGTATCCTGTAAATTTTGATATGACGTATTTTCATTTTCATTTACTTAAAAATAATTTATTATTTCCATTATGTTTTTTTGTTTGTCCTACGAGTTATTTCGAAGCATCTTTTTTGTTTTCCACATTTTGGGAGATTTTTAAGACTCTTTTAGTTATTTATTCTAATTTAATTATATTGCAGTCTGAGGACATATTTGATAAAACATGAACCCTTTTAAAGTTGGATCTTGATTTATGCCCCAGAAAATGTTCCACTGTTCTTAGAAAAATATATATTTTCGGTTGTTTGATAAAATGCTGTAAAAATCAATTAGGTCAAATTAATGAGTAGTTTTGTTCAAAACTTCTGGATCCTTACTGACATTTTGTCTACCTATTCTGTAAATTATTGAGGGAGGTATGTTGAAATGTCCAAATATAATTATGGATTTAGACCTTTCTTCTTTAAATCCTCAATTTTTGCTTTATAGTTAAAAAAAAACTTTGTTATTAGTTGCATAATTGCCTAAGATCAGTAAATCCTCTTGATAAACTCACCTGTTCATCAGTGTGAGATAATTTTATTTACCCCTGGTAATAGTTTTTACTATGAACTCTACCCTGGTGTTAAGAGGGCACTCTGGCTTCTGTTTTGTAAATGTGTCCCTTGAGTTCTAAGCTGTTTGTGTCTTTGTATTTAAGTTGTTCTGTTACTGGTAATGTAGAGCTGGTTCTTGTTTTCTCATCCCTCTGACAATCTCTACCTTTTAGTTGAAGTTACCGACAAACATGTTCCAGTGTTGCCCTGAGATGAGATTAAGTTAAATGGAAATAATTCAGACATGTTTTTAAGTTTTCTTAGGTGGGATTGGAGTGGTGATTAGCCTAGGATAATTTTTTTCCCACTCATGAGGCAAGACCTTTCATAGTATTCTGACTTACCTCCCATGAATTCAGAGGTTTTTCACTCTGGCTGTTGAACTATTCCTGTCCTCTTAGTGATGGAAGAAAATGCATAAATGTGGTGATAGAAATAAAGATGTGGCCAATTCCATAAGAAAAACATTGACCACTATTGGCTTTTATAAAGAGAGTGCTTCCATACGAATGTCTATCTGATAATCACAGATAATTAGCAAATGGAGTATTGACCGTGAAATCTGAGAAGACGGGTCTACTCCAAAGCAGGGGCTTGTGCAGGGCAAAGGCATAAAGGGAGAAAGTCACCTCTGTTTTTTTTTTTTCCACATCTTGCACTATTTTATTTATTTTTACTTTTTTTTTTGGGAATCATTGCTGAGTACATTAGTGCACTCAAGGGGTACAATGTGCTGGATTCATATACAATCTGAAACATTTTCATCAAACTGTTTGACATAGCCATCATGTCATTTTCTTAGTTATTGTATGAAGATATTTGTATTCTGCATTTAGTAAGTTTTGCCTGAACCCTTCTAAGATGCACCATAGGGTGACCCCACCCACCCCCCTCCCCTCCCCTCTCTTGCCACTTTCCCCATATTCTTATGCTATAATTGGGTTATAGCCTTCATATGAAAGCTATAAATTAGCTTTATAGTAGAGCTGAGTACATTGTATACTTTTTCTTCCATTCTTGAGATACTTTGCTAAGAATATGTTCCAGCTCTATCCATGTAAACATGAAAGAGGTAAAGTCTCCATCTTTCTTTAAGGCTGCATAATATTCCATAGTGTACATGTACCACAATTTATTAAT
>CAUYON010110923.1:0-10377 GCA_963573935.1 Arctocebus calabarensis | reverse complement strand
AGTCCCAGCTACTTGGGAGGCGGAGGCAAGAGACTCGCTTGAGCCCAGGAATTGGAGGTTGCTGTGAGCTGTGATGCCACAGCACTCTATCCAGGGTGAAAGCTTGAGGCTCTGTCTCAAAAAAAAAAAAAAAAAAAAAATTAAAAGTCTTCAATTCTAATTCTTTAATAAGTAATTTCATTTTTGCCTACATAAGCCTTTTACTTCCTAGGACACAATTGTTTTGTGTGTCTTGCTGTTTTACTTAACATAAACATTTTCTAATTTTTTTTTTTTACATAGTCTTCATAAGGTAACAGCCTGTTACTATTTGTTGTTGTGTTGATTTAGTATAATTTAACAATTTCTTGAATTCTTACATTTAACCTACTCCTTTTCTTTTTTTCTTAATTTTTAGAGGCAAAATCTGTTACCCAGGCTGGAGTGCAGTGGCATGATCATAATTCACTCTAACCTTGAATTCCTGGGCTCATGCCTCAGCTTGATGAGTAGCTAGGATTATGGGTGTATGCCACTACACCCAGTTAAATTTTATTATTTTTGTATACAGCTGGGATCTCCCTATATTGCCCAGGCTAGTTTCAAACTCCCAGCCTCAAGTAATCCTCTCACCTTGGCCTCCCAAAGTGCTGGAGTTATAGCATGACCCACCATACCCAACCTCCATTTTTGTTAATATTATAAATAAACTGTAATGAACATCTTTAGGCATGTAGCCTTTGGTTTTATTGAGTTATTTCATTAGGCCACATTATCAAATGTGGAATTAACTTAGGCAAAGGGTATAACTATCATTACCACTGTTGCCACATGGCTATTGCAGGGCAAAGCATAATAGCTTTTTGCTTAGCTTATGAAATATATCGGCTGTTTCTCTCAGAAAGCCATTGTTTACAGGCCTGCCTCCTGCAAGTATAACAGTACACTCAGCTGCTCTCTGTCCTAAAGGTGTTAGTAGATTACTATGTCTCTACTAGTAACTTCTGCTAAACCAGTGGTTCTCAAACTTCCCAGTGTTGCAACCCTTTACTATAGTTCCTGTGGATTGAGAACCGCTGTGCTAAACCATCAGACGATTTAACATTGCTCTAGATTTCTTCTCTGTATTTCAAGCTTGGAGTCTTTAAAATGTGTTAATCTTATTTCATAGTCTGCTGGGCAAGTGCAAGGAAAGTTGTTTAGATCTGACTCTGGTGCTTTTTGTTTAGTAACTTCATTTCTGTAATGCTGATTAGGTTAGGCTACATTTTCTTTCTCAATTTTTAAGAAATTTCAAGAATGATTTGGGAAAGCATTAAATTGTATCTTATTCTATTGCAGGGGAACATTGTCCTTACAGATTATGAGTACCTAATTTTAAATATCCTAAGGTTTCGCACTGACGAGGCAGATGACGTGAAATTTGCTGTTCGTGAACGCTACCCAGTCGATCATGCTAGGACTGCTGAGCCTCTGCTCACTCTGGAGAGGTGATGTGTTCTGTTCATAAGCTCATTTCATATTGTATGACAAGGTAAAATAGGGCAGAATTTAAGAGTTCTGTCAGATAAGAAAAATGTTCTTTCTACTTGGATAATGTAAGTAAGTTTAGACTTCTTGAACTACAAAAATATATGTGTAAAAAGTGAAATCTTATGGGGAGTAGCAGTTGTTAAGTTTTGGGTTACTTCACGTGGTTATGATTTCTTGGTAAAATGAAGGGACTTCCTAGCTATTCTGTGGGAGGACAGATAAATATCTTGGGCAGAGTCCAAAGGAGTATAAAATTCTGATTTACCTAAGAACAAGAGAAGTAGAAGGAGAAAGTGGTGATTGTATTCCTTGGCATGGAAGGGTCTGCTGACTAATAGTGGATAGCAGTGTTTCTGAAAGGTTTAATATGTATCAGAGTTCCCTGGAGGGCTTACTAAACCCTCTTTGTTAATTCACTAGATATACAGGGTATAGGATTTTTTTTTCTCTCTCTGTTGCCTAGAGTGCAGTGGGACCATCAGAACTCAAGCAGTCCTTCTGCCTCAGCGTCCTGAGTGGTTGGGACTACAGGGTCCTTGCCACGTCTGGCTAATTTTTCTGTGTTTAGTAGAGAGGGGGTCTTGCTCTTGCTCAGGCTGGTCTTCAACTGAGCTCTAGGGATCTTCCCACCTAAGCTTCCCATAGTACTAGGATTACAGGTGTAGGCCATTGTACCTGGCTAGGAATTTTCTAACAAGTTCTTAGGTAATACTAATTTTTCTATGAGGACCACATTGATCCACAATGTCCTTAAAAGTTCCTGTTAAGTGCTTAATTAGATAATCATTTCAGTTGTTTTTTTTTTTTTTTTTTTTTAGACAGAGCCACAAGCTGTCACCCTGGATAGAGTGCTGTGGCATAACAGCTCACAGCAACCTCCAATTCCTGGGCTCAAGTGAGTCTCCTGCCTCCGCCTCCCAAGTAGCTGGGACTACAGGCGCCTGCCACAACACCTGGCCATTTTTTGGTTGTAGCCGTCGTTGTTTGGCGGGCCCGGGCTGGATTCGAACCCGCCAGCTCAGGTGTACATGGCTGGCGCCTTAGCCCGTTGAGCCACAGGCGCCGAGACCATTTCAGTTTTTAAGATACAGCATGAAAATTCATAAACAACATTTTAGTTTTTTTTGAGACAGGGTCTCACTCTGTCACTTGAGCTAGAGTGCAGTGTTTCATCATATTTGACTGCAACCTCTAACTGTTGGGGTCAAGTGATCCAACTGTCTTAGCCTCTTGGTAGCTTAGACTATAGGTTTGGGCTATTTACTGCATCTGGCTAATTCTTCTATTTTTTTTTATAGAGATGAGGGTGGGTGCTGCTTCCTTGCTCTTGGTTAGGCTAGTCTCAAACCCCTGGCATCAAGTAGTTACCTTCCCTCAGTCTCTCCAAGTGCTAGCATTATAGCCATGAGCCACTGTACCAGCTCATTTCAACTTTTATATAAAAATATATTCATATCATTTATGTATAGACACATTGATTATAACCAAGATGAGTTAGTTGGAAAAATACTGATTTAGAAAACCTGGATTCAAGTTCCATCTGCTATTCAAGAACCTACTAATCTCAGATAAGTTACTTTCATGATCCATTTTCTCACCTACAGAAAGAACTAATTCCTATTACATTTCAGAGTATTGTAAAGATCAGCTGAATTGATGCAAGTAGTGTGAATTTGAAAATACCTTTAAAATTTGTTCAATATTAATATAGTTAAGAGGTGTGTGTCAATTTCGTTTCACAGATTGACTGAAATCATAGCCAATGCACCTAAGGGCGAACTGCTGAAGAGAGTCCTAAACCCATTACTTCGTGAGTAATCCTACATAGAGCAGTTGAAATGTTTACAAGATAATGTAATGTTGAGAAATACATTTAAATCTTTTATGGTTCTGGTAGGAAATTTAACAAGGAGTTTAAAATGACCTTTTGAGTAAGTAGGAGTTTATTGAGGAAAAAAATTAGATTTTATACCACGTGAAGTCTGAACTTCAGCTGTTAGAGAGCAGTGCAGACTGTGTTATCTAGTATTTCAGTGCTAGCTGGAGTATTGTAAGGAATCACTTTTTGTTTCAGTGTGATTCTTTGGTTTAATAACCACTTAGGTTAGTTTTTTGTTTGTTGTTTTTTTATTTTTTGAGACAGAGTCTCAAACTGTCAACCTGGGTAGAGTGTCATAGCATCATAGTTCACAGCAACCTCAAACTCTTGGGCTTAAGCAGTTCTCTTGCCTCAGACTCCCAAGTAGCGGGACCATAGGCGCCTGCCACAATGCCCAGCTATTTTTTGGTTGTAGTTGTCATTGTTGTTTGGCAAGCCAGGTCTGGATTTGAATCCGCCAGCTCCTGTGTATGTGGCTGGTGCCCTAGCTGCTGAGCTACAGGCGCCGAGCCTAGCTGAGTTTTTTTTTTTTTTTTTTTGAGACAGAGCCTCAAGTTGTCACCCTGGATACAGTGCTGTGGCATCACATCTCACAGCAACCTCCAGTTTCTGGGCTCAAGTGAGTCTCTTGCCTCCACCTCTCAAGTAGCTGGGACTACAGGCTCCCTCCACAACGCCTGGCCATTTTTTGGTTGCAGCCATCATTGTTGTTTGGCGGGCCCAGGCTGGATTCGAACCCGCCAGCTCAGGTGTATCTGGCTGGTGCCTTAGCCCGTTGAGCCACAGGCGCTGAGCCTGAGTTTTTTTTAAATTGGTGGGTCTCAGGGTCTCACAACATCATCCATCACGTGTTTTTGATCCCAGTAAACTTACACTTGAGAAGATCATCATTTAGTTCTGTATTAAGGAATCTGGAAAAAGATTTAGAGTCAGATATTGATTACTGAGCAATGGGACATTATTCTTTCTCTTTTATGAAATTAGAATTTATTAGAAAGTTATCTTTAAAACTTTCCAACTGTTAGTATAGTGTATGTAAAATTTGCAAGTTTAGATTAAGCCAAAATTCACAAATTTCTGCATTTTTTGTTATTAGAAAGTATCCCTAATCAGAAATCTGAAATCCAAAATGCTCTAAAATCTGAAACTTTGAGTGCAGACATAACACCCAAGTGGAAAATTCCACTCCAAACTCATATGGGTACACAAAAATTATTTAAAAGATTGCATAAAATTACCTTTAAGCTATGTGTATAAAGTGAATATGAAATATAAATGAATTTTGTGCTCAGTCTTGGGTTCCCTCCCCAAGATATCTCCTTATATATAGGCAGATATTCTAAAATCTGAAAAAATTTGAAATCTGAAACCCTCTTGTTCCCAAGCATTTCAGATAAGGGATACTCAATTTGTATATGTCCTATAACTTTGTTCTTTTTTTCTTTTTCCTTTTTTTTCAAAAGGATTTTGGCTATTCTAGACAGGAGATTTTTTTTTTTTTTTTTTGTAGAGACAAAGTCTCACTTTATCGCCCTGGGTAGAGTGCCGTGGCGTCACACTGCTCAAGGCAACCTCCAGCTCTTGGGCTCAAGCGATTCTCTTGCCTCAGCCTCCCGAGTAGCTGGGACTACAGGCGCCCGCCATAGTGCCCGGCTATTTTTTTGTTTTGCAGTTCGGCTGAGGCCGGGTTTGAACCCGCCACCTTCGGTATATGGGGCCAGCGCCCTACTCGCTGAGCCACAGGAGCCACCCGGATTTTGGCTATTCTAGATTGTTTGCATTTCCTTATAAAATTTAGGATTGATAGCTCGCACCTGTGGCTCAAGGGGCTAAGGTGCCAGCCATATACATCTGAGCTGGCAGGTTCGAATCCAGCCGGGCTCGCGAAACAACAGTGATAGCTGCAACCAAAAAATGGCCGGGCGTTGTGGCAGGCGCCTGTAGTCCCAGCTACTTGGGAGGTGGAGGCAGGAGAATTGCTTGAACCCAGGAATTGGAGGCTGCTGTGAGCTGTGATGCCACAGCACTCTACCCAGGGCAACAGCTTGAGGCTCTGTTTTATTTTTTTACTTATTTATTTTTTTTTGAGACAGAGCCTCAAGTCCAGAGCTGGATTCAAACCCGCCAGCTCAGGTGTACGTGGCTGGCGCCTTAGCCTGTTGAGCCACAGGCGCTGAGCCTTGAGGCTCTGTTTTAAAAAAAAAATTTAGGATTGACTTATTATTTTCTACCAAAAAACAGCTTTGCTAGGAATCTAATATGAATGACATGAATCTGTGGATCAGTTTGGGGAGAACCGCCTTTTTTTTTTTTTTTTTTAGGAAACAGAATATCACTCAATCGCCCTGGGGTTGAGTGCCCTGGCATCATAGCTTACAGCAACTTTAAACTCTTGGGGTCAAGTAATCCTCTTGCCTCAGCCTCCCAAGTAGTTGGGACTATAGGCGCCCAGCACAATGCCTGGCTATTTTTTTCTTTTTAATGGTTGGAGTCTCACTCTTGCTCAGTCTTGATCCTGAACTCCTGAGCTCAGGTGATCTACCCACCTCGGCCTCCCAGAGTTAATATTATTTTCACTGATTGATGTTATTTTTATATTGGATCTAAATTGCACTGTATTTTGAATGTTAAATTTTATAGGAAAATAGTAAAAATAATAACTTTGCTTTCATAGCTTATGGACCAGCTCTCATCGAACACTGTCTTATGGAAAATGGATTCTCTAGCAATGTCAAAGTGGATGAAAAACTTGAAAGAAAAAGTATGTCTGCATAGTACAAGTTTTGTTAATTTTCATTCATTTCCTTTTTTAAAAAATTCTTCACAATTATTTCTGGGAGAGTAATAAATGAGCAGATAGTTCTAGATTTAAAAACTTTTGATCTATAAGTGTCTTGTGTGTATGGATGTTCCTTCCTGGCTTCCTACTCCAGTTACTAGGGAGCTTTATTCCTGGTAATGTACAGTTTGGTCTTTTGGACTTGTTGTCTTGTTATCTTTTGAGGAATATTCTCCCTACTTCCTAAATTTTTGGAATGATTGGGAACTGAACTTGGGACAGTTGTGGTTGTAAGGAGTTGAACTGTTACCCTTCTGACTCAGAACCTAAAATACTTCTGGAAATGGCTTTATTCATGCATTTTAATTTCTGTAGTTATATAATATGGCTGTATGATGGATTAGGTTTTTGTAACTACTTAGGGAACCTAACTTAACTGCTAGATTAGCATAATAACAAAAGTAGAAGAAATACAAGGATAATGGAAGATTTGGTCTTTAACAAAATTTTGACCTGCAAAATATCTTGTACAATATTTTTAAAGATCATTCTTAATGTTTATATTTAGGGATTATATATCATTTAGTAATGTTTAGGAATAATTGTCATGCTGTAATTTTTTTTGCATATTTAAAAAGAAAATGGAATGTTTTAGTTTCTGAAATATGCTAATTCAGTACAATCCTAATTAAAATGAAAACAGGTGGTGGTGATGCTGTTTTGTTTTTATAAAATGAATCTGATCTGATCTTCATCTGGAATGAAAGCATGTGAAAATGGGAGAACTCTGGGAAATAATAGTAGTGATTTATTACTATTTATTATTGTCTGTGTAACCTTTCCACAGATTAAAATATATTATGAAGCTATAGTAATTCAAATTGTAAGTTTTTAGAGAAGGAATAAATAGCTTAAAAAATCCAGGAACAGGCCCCAAATATATATGGGAAATTTGTTTATGAACAAAGTGGCTTTCAGATCATGGAGGGAAAGATGGGTGATTCAGTAAAAGCTACTCAGACCACAGGATGGGTGAAACACAGCCTTATTTACATATATCAGTTACAAACATGAGATAACTGTATCTAGTTTTCTGGGACCCTTTACATAATTTCTTAGGCACTTTTCTGTTTTTCTATGTAGTTGTTTAACCATAGTTAATTGACACTTGATCAATACTTCTTTTATTAATTCCCCCATTAGATATTGAAAAAGTACTTGTTTGTCTGCAGAAAGCAGAAGATTATATGAAAACAACATCTAACTTCAATGGGAAGGTACCACCATATATACTTACATATTGTTTTGGTTTTATTTATTTGGAAATTAAATGTTTACTAAAGGATCAATATATGTAAATTTTATTCTAGTTTAAGAATAGAGTTAGAGATAGATTTTTGCTTTGTTGCCCTGGGTAGAGGTGCTGTGTAGCTCACAGCAACCTCAAACTCCTGGGTTCAAACAATTCATTTGCCTCAGCCTCCTGAGTAGCTGGGGCTACACCTGCCACAATGCCTGGCTATTTTTTAGAGATGGGGTCTCTCACTTTTGCTGAGGCTGGTCTTGAACTGATGAGCTCAAGCAGTCCACCTGCCTTGGCTCCTCAGAATGCTAGGATTACAGGTGTGAGCCACCGTGCCTGGCCCCTTGAGTTGATTTTAGATAGAACTTTTCCAAAGTTTTGTGATTTACTGCCCTGTAATAGTTATTGCATTATCTTGGTACCTTATGAGTGTGTTTTTTTCCTATTCAAAGTGTAACTTTACTTACAGAAACTTAACATTAATGTCAGTTATGGAAAGTAAATTTTTATAAATTATGAGTAGAAATGATTTTAATGTTGGGTTTTTATAGGGATATATCATTCAGAAAAGAGAAATAAAACCAAGTCTGGAAGCAGATAAACCAGCTGAAGACATACTCACGTAAGCATTTAGGCACGAGTCAATGTGCTTTGGATGTTTACTAACGTTCTTGAATGTGATATAATAAATGTATTTTACAGGTATGAGGAATTTCATCCTTTCTTGTTTTCTCAACATTCACAATGTCCATATATAGAATTTGAATCATTTGACAAGGTGGGTTTTCCAATTCTGTTCTTTGACCAGTTAGTTGGCATGATATGAATTAAGTCAATATTAATTGCTTTGATTGAGAAATTGACAATATTCTTACTTTATAATCACTGTGAATCTGGGCATTAAAGATCAATGCAGACACAGATACGCTGTTGGAAAAAATTGTTGCCACTTTATTTCAAAATAAAGAACCAAAGATTTCAACTTAATTTTATTTGCGATACTATTTTACTGTATAACACATTTATTGGAACCTGTTCAAGTTCTTTGAGTGGTGTTATGAAAGAAAATAGACTAAAATTCTGTGTATGCAAGTTGAAGTGGAGACCATGCCTTTTTTTTTCAGCTAGTTGTTTGTCTGTTTTTTTAACAAGGCCGTGGATGAATTTTATTCCAAGATAGAAGGACAGAAAATTGATTTAAAAGCTTTACAACAGGTATGGTATTATTAAAAACACTTAAAACAAACCAATTAGTCTATAGTGGTTTGATGAGTAGGTGATGCTTTTGTATAAGAATGGGCAACCTTTCAGAAATAGTGTAGTGTAGAAAGGATACTGCTTGGGAACTCTCTGAGCTCTCTTTTTCTTTCTTTCTTTTCTTTCTTTTTTTGGAGATGAAGTCTCACAGTGTTGTTCAGGCTGCTGTTGCCCTGGGCTCAGGTGCTCTTGCCTGGAACTCCCAAAGTGCTAGGATTACAGGCACGAGGCAACATGCCTGGCCTTTGATCTCTTGATTTATGGTTCTGGTACAGCGGAGGTTTCATTATTAACTATATCCTCATTTGTTTCATCAGTATATCAGCTATTCTCTAAAATAGGAAATGTAGTGGGAAGCTGAGGCATGTGTCTGCTGTGATTTGCTTTGTTAAAACAATCCAGAGCTTCTCAAACTTTGCTGTTAAAAGAACACTAATCCAGGGAGATTTTAAATAGGTAAGAGGAGGGGCAATCGCTTATATTAAACTGTTTTTCAAAACTGGAGTTTAAAAATAGGTTGTTTTCTGTTTATCAAGACTCCAAAAGGAGAATTTAATATGTAGCATTTTTCTAGCACATTTGACCATGTTTTTAGAGCATTTGCTTTAAAATAGTTTTATAAATGTTAGCAGATACTCTTACTTTGAAGGGGATGTTATTTTTTTGAAGTATTAATAAATTCTTTTTTTTAAATATGAGTGCAGAAATTTCTAATTATGTTAATTGTTATAGCCCTTCAGTTTAAAAAAATTAATCGTAGCCCAATTTCAAAGGAGGTAGGTCCAATGCATTATATTATGTGCCTACCACAAGGTGGCAGCACTTTGGCTAGTAAACAGATATTTGGCAATAGCAGTGAACTTGGTTCATCAAGCATATAAAACTCATTAATTGGTGGTGCTATTACTGTTGTTAGAAAATTTGCTCCCAAATCGATAACCTTGAAATATACGGGTGGCACCTATGGCTCAGTGAGTAGGGCGCTGGCCCCATATACCAAGGATAGCAGGTTTGAACCTGGCCTTGTCCAAACGGCAACAAAAAAATAGCTGGGCGTTGGGGCGGGTTCCTGTGGTCCCCGCTACTTGGGAGGCTAAGGCAGGAGGATTGCCTGAGCCCAAGAGCTAGAAGTTGTTGTGAGCTGTGACGCTATGGCACTCTACGGAGGGTGACAAAATGAGACTCTGACTCTAAAAAAGAAAGAAATATAAATTACACATAATAAAATGTTATATAGAAAGTAAAATAACTATTATGAGATTTTATATTCTTAGGAGAAAAATGCTGTGTCCAATAGTAGAAATAGAGCTGAGAAAATTAAAAACAGCAGTAAAATAAAAGAAGTTGTTTAAAATTTATACTCTTTAAGAATTCATTTCACCGGGCGGCTCCTGTGGCTCAGCGAGTAGGGCGCCAGCCCCATATACCGAAGGTGGCGGGTTCAAGCCCGGCCTCGGCCGAACTGCAAAACAAACAAACAAAAATAGCCGGGCGCTGTGGCGGGCCCCTGTAGTCCCAGCTACTCGGGAGGCTGAGGCAAGAGAATCGCTTAAGCACAAGAGCTGGAGGTTGCTGTGAGCAGTGTGACGCCACGGCACTCTACCCAGGGAGATAAAGTGAGACTCTGACTCTACAAAAAAAAAAAAA
>CAUYON010110922.1:0-33305 GCA_963573935.1 Arctocebus calabarensis | reverse complement strand
TGACAATTAAGTTCAAGAACTCATCCTAGTAAAAGGGCTACATATCTCATTGTTGACTATCACTACGGTCATCTTCGAGGTACGGCCTTTGTTCTTTAGGCCACCTGGCCCCCGTAGTGCTATTCAGCAGCGAGGTATCTTGTGCTTTTTCTAGGATGAGTTTTGTGAACTTAATTGCCAACCTCATCCAACAGCAGCTCTGATGACAATTCCAGAAGAAGGGTTCCAAAAAAGGGCAGAGTAGGTGGGGCTGTTGGTGCGTAGCTTTGCGAGGGGAGTGGGTATACATACATGCATTTACATATGTATATGTAAATGAATGTATGTATGCATATATGTGTGTTTATACACACACATATATATAGTCTTCATGCTGTATATACTAAATTAAATATAACAATAATTCTAGAAAGTCAGCAATCAAGCCACACTGGGGTCACGAAAAGTGCGAGGTCAGCCTCAGGCTGGCTGAATATCCCTTGTTCCCGTTTGAGATTTGGTTCAGCAATAGATTGAGCCACGGTGTATTTCTGTTGACTTCGGTATGAATTCTGGAAGTTACTACAACTTATGTTTTTATTGTGGTAGTTGACAAATGGAAACTACCTTTGTGTGGGAGGGGTGTTAATGAAGAAGGGAATTGTCCTTACACTGTGGAATGGGGGAAGGGTAAACCATGTTAGCATGCTTGGAGCAGAGAACAGGATTTGGGGAATGAGAACAGTTCATTAAAAGCTGCTAGGTCGAGCAGCGCCTGTGGCTTAAAGGAGTAAGGCGGGGACCCCATATACCAGAGGTGGCAGGCTCAAACCTGGCCTGGCCACAATAAATAAATAAATAAATAAATAAATAAAAGCTTCTGGGTCAAGCCTCTTAGATGTTGTATTAATTTTGTTAGAATCATTTCGGTTTCAACTTTTCCTGCATGTTTTTTCCTCATCCAACATTTAAAAAGAACTTGAGTTGCACAGTGGTATTAACACAGCTCTTCTGTGAACTGTCTCCCTAAATTAGGAACAACTTTCAGAATTTCTGTAAAAGAAAACATTACAGGCTGGGCACAGTGGCTCTCACCTATAATCCTAGCCCTCTAGGAGGTTGAGAAAGGTGGATCAGGAGTTGGAGACCAGTCTGAGCAAGAGTGAGACCCCCCCATCTGTGCTAAAAATAGAAAAATTAGCTTGGTGTGGTGGCAGGCACCTGTAGTCCCAGTTAAATCAGGAGGTTGAGGCAGGAGGATCGCTTAAGCCCAAGAATTTGAAATTGCTATGAGCTATGACGATGCCATGGTACAGAGTGAGACTCTAGCTCCAAAAAAAAAGAAAGAAAAGAAAAGAAAAGAAAGAGCAAAGGAAAGGAAGGGGAAGGGGAAAAGGAAAGGAAGGGAAGGAGAAGGTAAAGGAAAGAAAGGGAAGGGGAGGAAAGGGAGAAAGAAAAGAAAGAAGGAAGAAAAGAAGTATTATAATATTGAGGGATATTTTCTATTTTTATTTTGGACAGGCTCCTGCTCTGTTGCCCAGGCATGGGGGCAGTGGCATCATCATAGCCCACTGCAGCCTCAGACTCCTGAGCTCAAGCAATCTTCCTGCCTTAGCCTCCCAAGTATGTAGGACTACAGGCACGCATCACCACACCCAGCTAATTTTTCTGTTTTTAGTAGAGATGGGGTTTCACTATATTGCTTAGCTTGGTCTTAAACTCCAGACCTCAAGTAATCTTCCCACCTCAATCTCCCAAAGTGTTAGGATTATAGACATGAGCTACTGTGCTTTACCTGGGAAATACTTCTTAATCAAAGGAAGCCCCTAAAATGTGTACTGTAATTTTCTTTCAATCTTGATTGCCCTCATGGGGAAATTTGATACCATTAAGAAATACATAATTTACCACAGACTCTGATATTAAACTGTTAATGTCTATGAATCCTGTATGCTCATGGAAAGGTCCAGAATATGTGGCTTTGGATAAACACATATCTGATTCCAGTTTATAATGGAAAAAGGAACCAAGTGATTGCAATCCCAGGTCTCTATACAGGGAAATTGGTGTGTGTGGCGGGGGGTGGGGGTTGTTCACGAATATAGAAGATTACTTATTTGAATGAAAAAGTAGAAGTTTTCTTTTCTTTTCTTTTTGAGACAGAGTCTCACTATGTCACCCTCGGTAGATTGCCATGGCGTCACAGCTCACAGTAACCTCAAACTCTTGGGCTTAAGTAATTCTCTTGCCTCAGCCTCCCAAGTAGCTGGGACTTCAGGTGCCTGCCACAACACCTGGCTATTTTTTGTTGCAGTTGTCATTGTTGTTTAGCAGGCCCGGGCTGGGCTCGTACACACCAGCCTCGGAGGGATGTGGCTGGCGCCATAACCAGCATGCTATGGGCGCAGAGCCAAAATAGAGGTTTTAAAGTGAACCAATTAGGAAAACTAGATTCTGAGTAGATTTGCACATAGATATTGGAAAACGCTACAGGATTCCTAACAAAATAAGTTGATATTTTTGAATATCAATATTGATTATTAATTTAAAGGCAACAACGACAACTATTGGAAACCTAGACTGATTCAAGACATGACGGATGCCATGTGCACTGGTAATAAATTCCCCTTCTGGAGAACTAAGGCCTCTCTCTGTGCCGTGTGGCCCAGAACTGCACACATGCCAGACGGCTTCTCAGACCCTGGCATACAAGTCCACAGTGAACCCTGGGAATGTGCCACTGAAGCTTATGCAGGCGGAATTTCAGTAATCTTTAACCTTCTTCAGAAGTTACCATGAGGAGCCCCTTAGTCAGGTGGAAAAATTAAAGTCTTTGTAGTTGGTCTTCTTTTGTCTTGAAGAACTAAGAAAGGATGCATTCAGAATTCTTGGCCCAATGGGGAGCTTGTGCAACCCAGCAGCAGGACGCTGGGACTCACAGCCATACACTAACAAGATGCAGTGGGAGTGGGGACGATTTTATTTTATTTTATTTTATTATTTTAAGACAGAGTCTCACTCTGTCACCTTGCATAGAGTGTTGTGCCATCATCATAGCTCACAGCAACCTCAAACTCCTGGACTTAAGCGATTCTCTTGCGTCAGCCTCCCGAGTCGCTGGGACTACAGGCGCCCGCCACGATGCCTGGCAAATTTTTCTATTTTTAGTAGAGACTGGGTCTTGCTCTTGATCAGGCTGGTTTGAATTCCTGAGCTCAAGCAATCTGCCCTCCTTGGCCTCCCAGAGTGCTGGGATTATAGGTGTGAGCCACTGCCTCTGGCCTTGTGTGCAGATGTTTAAATCTTCCTGCAGGACTTGGGTTATGTGGGATGAGATAAAGGGCATGCCGTAAAGTGAAGTACCAGCCAGGACTAGACAGAAACTAGAGGATTAGCACCTGAGTGGATTCAGTTGGGACCAGGGTGTGAAGTGATCAATTGATATATGAGAAAGGATGTATGCCATGGTGGCCTGGGGTGGGAGAGGCCAGGCCAACTCATCGTCTGATTATTTCCAATCTTCTTTTGCTATAGAAAGATTTTTAGTCATCTTTTGTGGCATATTTTCACTTAATTTTCAGGTAATTTCCTAAAAAAGAAAAAGTAATCACTAAGCCAGGGGTTGATTTATAGCTGAAGTCAGTTTCTATGTATGTTGCTTGGGTCCAAATATATATTTCAAAGCTCTGTGTGATATATAGAACCATAGAGAGATCAGAAAACACACAAAGGACGGATCTTGTCATTTGTGAATTTGGTGAATTACCCGATTTGAATCGCCACTTGAAGGTTTGTTGTCCTACAAGTCTTATGTCCTTCTCAAAATAAAAGAGGTCTTCAGACACCCAGGTGTCCAATTGCCTCTCCTTCTCGGCAATCTAATGTATTTGATATTAATCTCCACTTTGCCTTTAGGTCCTCAATAGCTAAGCGTTACTCGAACCAGATTCCCAGTTGATTATTTTTTAAACGAGTGTTTCTCTGCTTGTGAAGGTTGCTTATAAAGATAGTTGCACATCCTGAGCTCCTGCAGGACATCAAAGGACAGAATTAGACATAAGCCTCCCCCTCTGTGCTCACCAGGAAAATATTAAATAGGATGGAGGCATGAGGAAAGCGCCAGAGCACACACCTTTGTAGTTGTGTTTGTCCCCCGGAACCTGCAGATCGGTCTTCATTTTGTGGAATATTTTTACAAATGTGTTTATTGACTGAGTTTTTAAAAGGTGCGTGTACCTGTGGCTTGGTCTGTATTAGCTACCAGTAGGCTTAGGATTTCCTGCCTAATGTGTTAACTTGGTGTCATGAACCTGTCACACCGACTAAGCAATAGAAGGCCACAGGAACCTAAGGACACGTCTAGTGGATGGGCAGCTCGGTGATTGACTTGTTGACATATCTAGGTTGCTCTTGAAACAAAAAGGGACAAAGTTAGATAGTTGCTTTATTTCTGTGGTTGGTATGTCTTTGTTTTTCATTCTAAACTGCTAAAGAATGTTCTACTAAACTCTGATTTTAACCTTTCAACATGTTGTAATGGCATTAGAAGGTGCCAGATACCTCATCCCATTTTCTTTCTAGCCCACGTAAATGGGATTTTTTAGCAGCCTGGCAGGAGAAAATGTGAACTTTGCTATAATTACTACTTTAGGTCGTTTCTTCTTCCAAATGCCCGGAGGTCTCCCAAAGCTTGATTGAAACATGTACTCGGTGAGTTGTGAGAGTCTGCTGGGAAGGGCAGTGGGAAGGAGCATGATTAGATTTGGAAAAAGGAGGTGGAGAATTGAGTAGACACTGCTTTGAAGACGGAGTCAAGTCCTTGGAAAACTGGAGAAGGATTATAGCTCACAGTCAGCAACGCCCGGACACACCTGGAGGCAGAGAGGATCAGGGGCCAAGAGCCCTTAGTGAAAGGCTGCTCCTTACCCCACCATGTGCATGTCCCATCTGCCCAGTGGCAGGGTTCTTTCAACGTACAGGGAGAGGGGACAGCCACTGCACAGCACTCAGAGCCATTGTCTCCTCCTCCAAAGGCCTTTTCCACCTGAAGGAAGGTGGTCTGCTCGGCTTTTGGGGTGAGCTCACTGTTTTGGAGTTAGTTACAGTTGGAACAAAGAGAAAGAGGGGGAGGAGGTGTCACTGTTCCCTTTCTCTGAATGTCCTCCACCTGTCTCTCTTCCCCTCATCTGAGTGACTCTGGTTTTTATAAAGTATGTTCACAGAAGGTCTTTATCTCTGAGCTTCTGGCGGATGGATCTTTCTCCTTGTTTCTAATTGCGCTTTAGTGACAAAGAATCCAGGAAAGATGATGAATTAATTAGTGTTATTGACTTCCTAAAAGGGCGAGCAGTTCATCTCCCCGAGTCCAGTAATTTTCTAAAGTGAGAGGCAGGGTTTGTGCACACAGAGATGTGCATCAATCAGGAACTTTTTCAAATGTAGAGAATGTAACCCATACTGGAACCACCTTAGAAACAGTAAATAGATTTTCATTTGGGGTTTTACATATCCAGTCAAGCCTGGAAAATGGTTGATGAGACTGGCCAGTTAGCCAAGCACTAGTCCCAGTTCCAGACCCAACAGTGTGGTGGGGGGGGGACAATTAAACACACAATCAGACAACACACACCATTTTAGGCAATACATTGTTTCCCTTCTTCCTGCAGCCCACCTGTCCCAGGCAACGTCTTTCAACTCTTTAACCGAACATACTCTCAATAACAACAACGCATTTTGGCATCATTTTCTCTACTTTTCTTGATCCATTTTTTAACTGAATTTTCTGGGGAGTAAGAAAATAGAGAAAAACAACAACAACAAAAAAATCACAGGGGGCTTTCAAAGAGGAAGAGATCCCTGGAAATCTATAAACAGAGTAAGGGTGCCTTATCTGGATTAGTAAGGGTGCCTTACTTATTTGGATAAGTACTTAGGCAACACAGGGCCAATCACCTCACTGCCTCTCCTGTCCCCCCAAACCCAGTTGCACCTCCCCAACCCCAGCCTCAGGTTTACTCCCTGTTGGCAATCTTCCAGGGGGAATTGTGAGTCGGGAGGGGAGCCGCCTGGCACGGGGCACTAGTTTGACCTTGTTTGCTTACTGTGCATGTGTTTGTGTGTGTGCACCTGCATGCGTGTGTTTCTTTATTCTCTTTGCATGTACCTCTAATTGATCTTGAAAAGAAGGGACAGTTAAAGAAGACGTTAAGGTGAAATGAAGCCATAACTGCAGCTGGAGACTTTTATTAAGTGTGGCAAAGTTCCCTGGGCTGTGCTGAAATTGTTTATTGATTTTGGTATGGCTGGGTGCTCGGGAGTAATCGCCCAGAATGCCGCTAGAGAGAGCGTCCTGTTAGCTCGCGCTCAGCATTGCCGTGGCACAGCCGTCAGCCCTGGAGCTTGCCTCTTTAACCTGTAAATAAATACCCCTAGTTAACCCCTGAGGTGCCTCTGCCTGGGACCGGGGCTGCTTCCGACCTGCATGTGCACAGCCCCAGCAGCATGTAAAACCTCATGGGGTTTAACGTCTTCCATTAGAAAGGGCTGTCTCAAGGGGGAGCAAGAACAGGGTTAGGTCTGATATGAAAGACGCAGATCATTTTCTATCTTTATGTGTATTTGCTTTGGGCTTTTTTTTTTTTTTTCTCATTTCTCTCCTAGTATAAGGTTAAAGGTTTGGAGAAACAAAGTAAATTGAAATTTTTTTCCCCCAGTGGTGGTTTCACCTTCCCATACTCTTTTTTAAAACTTCATCTTTATGTTTTGTAGTGACAGGGTCTCACTATGTTGCCCAGGCTGATCTTGAACTCCCGGCCTCAAGTGATCCTCCTGCCTCAGCCTCCCAAAGTGCTAAGTTACAGACATGAGTCACTGCACCCAGGCCTGTCCCATCACTTTCCTTATGTGTGTGGGTTTTTTTTTTTTTTGACACAGAGTCTCAAGCTGTTGCCCTGGGTAAAGTGCTATGGCATCACAGCTCACAGCAACCTCCAACTCTTGGGCTTAAGTGATTCTTTTGCCTCAGCCTCCCAAATAGCTGGGACTACCGGCACCTGGCACAACGCCCGGCTATTTTTTGGTTGTAGTTGCCATTGTTGTTTGGCAGGCCCGGGCTGGATTTGAACCCACCAGCTCCGGTGTATGTGGCTGGTGCTGTTGCCTCTGAGCTGGAGGTGCTGAGCCCCTTGTGTGTTTTTATCAGTGCCACATGCCTTGCTCATGCCTGGGTCTCCTTGACTTTCTCATTGGTAAAACTAAACTTCCTCTGGGGTCATGGTAGAGGCAGGGGTGGGCTTAGGAAGAGTGGGGAGTGCACGTGGTCCCACGAGCTCAAGAGAAGGTGGGAAGAGAAGCCTTGTTCGAAGATCATCCAAGAAGGAATCAAAGTGTGGAAAGACAGCCAGGAAGTCTGGGACAACTGAACAGTTTCAGGCTTCACTGAGGTGTCCTACTCTAGAGATAGGTAAGGTTGGCATCTCTCGAGGTCCCCAGGTTAACTTGGAACGGAAGCATGTTCCTGAAGCTAAACCTCAGTATTAGGGTCGCTGGTGACAGGGAGCCTGCCATTATTTGCTCAGGTGGATTTTAGGTGGGATGCCCTCATGGTTGTTCTTTCTTTGCATTTTGAGACCTTTTTGCAATTCCTAGACGCCATTTTTTCTAAGCTCTAGAACCATGCTGCCACTAGGCTGTTCATGACATGGTGTGACATCCTCCAAAATTATAGCGCCACAAAGCACCTGGGACCAGGGTCTTACATTGAAGCCTTTGGAGAGCTAGTAGCTGTTCAAAAAATCACATTGCTGTGAATTGCCCCTTAATCATTCTTAAATATACTCTTGCAAGAAGCTGGTATAACATTACATCCTGCTGTGTTTGCCTACTCACCCTGTCCCTCATAGTAACTATTTTCTCCTGAAATCAAGCAGTAGTATATTTCCTCTTTTCATTCTGTCTACAGCAATTTTCCTCCCTGCGTTATACAGAAAATCAGAGATTCTCTGGAAAGCATTGCATTCTGAATAGTTCTACCACTTCCCACTTCCCTCACCCTGAATTTTGTATCAGTCTTGCCCCATGTCTTAGGGAAAGACTGTGTCACCAGGGAAGGGAGTAAAGATGAAAGACAAAGACATAGAATAGTTGGATTTTAAACAAAATCCTTGTAGATGATGCCTTGGCATTGCTTCCTTAGGCCTCTCCTTAGCCTCCTATAAAAGAGAATTCATATTTGTCTCCCATCCAACAGGTCATTGCTGGTCGGGGCCAAGGAGGAGGCATGAACTGTCAGGATGAAATGGATCCTAAGTAAACTATGACAAGTGTTGTTACCCTGAAACCCCAGTAGAACCAAAAGATTTCTAAATCTAAGACGATGTCTTAACTTCAAGAACTACTCCACTGAATATTTTAGCAGAATAGTGGGGTTTGAACAGTCCTTGGGCCAAATTTAATTTGGATAGATATGATTTGTATACATGTTTGACTTGTATAAATAATGTTATTAAGAACGATCGTCATACTTCCTGTGCCCTCACAGCAGCACATGCTCAGGGGAATTTTTTTCATGAAGCAGACCTGTATTCCAATCCTATCACCATGCTTAAGTTCAATCCTGACCAGGTGATTTAAACTTTATGAGTTAAGCCTTCCTTATGTAAAATGGGGATGTAAGAATTAACTAAGAACTATAGACCGTGGGTCAGCAAACTTTTTCTGTAATACCCAGCTAGTAAATATTTAAGGCTTTGCAGGCCTCTCTGACCACAATTCAACTTGAATTCACAATTCAACTGCTACAGCAAAAAAAGACCAATGCATACGTGAATGGGCGTAACATGACTATGTTCTAATAAAACTTTATTTATAAAAAGCCAGTGGTTGGATTTGGTCACAGTTTGCTTTAGAAGAAGTATCTGGTAAATAAGCAGGCATTCATAGCTCCCAACAGAGAGAGCTACAAAGTTTCAGTGGACTGAGTTCTTGATCTTAATGAAATGTCCAAGCTTTTATTGATCCTAGAATAATAGATGGCCAACACTCAGACCATATTCAGCAAACTGGTTTGGCTGGTATGAAAAAAATTTAAAAATTTTTTAAAAATTATAAAAAATCTTCTAATAGCTCACACTGCCTGTGCATCCCGAGTTGCATTCCATCCTCTCTTCGTAGTTAATTTTCCCTTTCTTCCTAAGCTCATCCATCACAGACCTCCTTCAGACCCTCCCTCCCCTTAGTCTCCAATCTGGGTTTGGGACACCCTGTTTCCCATTACTTCCCCAGCCCATGCCTTTTAGAGAATTTAGAATTCCTGTTAGAATTTCTCAGTCTATTGCCTCCATTGGAAAGAGGTATTTTTGACCTACCCTGACCCTGTCTTGAACAACAATAAAATGGGGATTGGGAGAAACGTGACACAAATCAATAGGTTATTCCAACAGACGTGATCTTTGAAGCTGTTTTTTCTTGGACACTTGCAGTAGTAACAAAGATAAATAGCGACTCCCTCACATTGCCACCTGAGCAGTAGGTGGCTTGGCAGACCACTGTGTAGCCTCCAATTTGGGCGGGCAGCAGGTTTGAGCAGGATGAGGAGCGGGAGGAGAAGGAATGGGCCTTGGGCTGCCTCAGTTTCTACTGATGGCAGCTGGGAACACAGGGGTTTCCTCCCGGCTTTTCTGTTCTCTCTGCTCACTCACTTATTTTCTACTTATTCTCATCCCCTTAGTTTACATTCATTCAATAAGCATGTGTTGAGCACCTACTGTGTACGGGGCTTGGTGAGATAACTTGGGTGTTAGTGGAGGCTCCTGTGTTTCTTTTGCTTGATTCTGAGGAAAGTGTGGTTGAGAATTGATTGCTATGGCTGTATCGAGGACACTAGGGGAACAGAGGGGACAGTAACTCAATGGCATTCTCTTGCATTTCCCAGGCACACCAGCTGGCTGGACAGCAGTACCGAGCAGGTGGAATGGACGCTGGGAAACTCACAGTCTCTAACATGGGCTCAGTGCCCCGGCCCTGTGCTCCTGTGGCAGTTGTGATGGAGGCAGGACTGGTGGTGTGGTGCTAGTAGTGATGGCACTAGTCATGATGATGAAAAGTATTCATCAGTCTCTGGAAACAAGCTATATTCTAGCTGTTATCCCTGTATGTACTCATTGACTCCTCACAACTCCATGAGGCAGGTCCGTTCATCATTCCCATTTTATAAAAGAGGAAAAGAAGGCCAAGAGAGTTGTAGTCACTTGCGGCCCTGTGACCAGGTTGTGGCAGAGCTGTGACGGGAAGTCAGGCATCCTGACTCTTCACAGCATTGATGTCATCGGTGTGTCATCAGTGACTATTTTCTTTTCTATTTCTCCTATCTGACTGTGAGCTGGTTGCTGGCATGCACCATGATTTTTTAAATCTTTTTAATATTATATGTGGCATATATACAGAAAACTGCACAAAACATAAAGCACAAGTGGAATGAATTATTATGTGTATACAACAAACACCTGTGTATTCACTACTCAGACACTGCCAGCACCCTAGAAAATTCCACCAGGGCCCCTTTCAATCAATCCCTGCCCTGCTTTCTTCCCCAGGTAACAACTCCCCTGACCTCTGACATTACAATCCTGTCTATTTCTGAACTTGAGCTATGTGGGATCATAATGTCGATTCTCTTTTGCATCTGGCCTCTTTCAGCTTTATGTCTGGGAGATTTATCTGTGTTATGACATGTAGCTGTAATTCATTTCTTTTCTTTTCAGCATAGTGCTCTGCTGTAGAAACACACTGAGTGTATTTATGTAGTGATTGTTGATGGGCAGTGAGTAGTTTCTAGCTGTGGGGTATTATGAAGAGAACTACTGTGAGCATTGCCAGCCATGTCTCTTGGTGTTCCTGCACACTTGGTTATCTTGAACTAGCCTCAGACTTTCTGGGTCAAGGTGCATTCCCAGGTTCAACTTGGGTTTACAAATTTACCAGCAGAGTGCATGAGAGGCTCTGTCGCTTCACAACCTTACAGACACTGGGCATGGTCAGCTTTGTAAAGTAATTCATTCTCACCTCAATTGGCATCTCCCAATTAGTAATGAGGTCAACATTTCCATAGGTCCCTTGGCTCTTTGGAATGCTCTTTTTGAAGTGCCAATTTCAAGCCTTTTGCCCATTTTTTGGTGCATATATTTATTTTTGTTTCTAAACTGATTTGGGGCAGTTGAGTGTTCTGAATCCACATCCTGGGCTAGTTACATGTTTGGCAAACAGTCTTCTCTTACTCTGTTACTTGCTTTTCTCTTGATGGTACCTTTTGATGGACTGAAATTTTTCACTTTGATGAAGTTAAACTTACTGATCTCTTCCTTTGTGCGAGTGTTTTCTGGCTTATTATGCTCTAGAAGCTTGATTGTGTTGCTGTTCTTTATAGATCTGTAGTCCCCTTGGAATTGATTTCTGTGCATGGCATGAGGTAGGGGTCACCTTGCTTTCTTTTTATTTTTCCTGTTGATATTGAATTGACCCAGAGCCACTTATTCAGAAGACAGTACTTTCCTCATTGCTCTGAAACGTCCCTTTTGTTGTAGATCAAGTGATCTTATACATGTGGGGGTGTTTCTGGACTCTGCTTCGCTCCCTTAGTCCATTTGCCTGTCCTGTGGCAATACCATTCTACCTCAATTGCTGTGGAACTCCACCCGGGTCTGACCTTAATTCTATCTTTGGATCCCCAGTGGCTATCAGAGTGCTTGACACATATTATATAATTAATCTTAATTAATATAATCATAGATTATCTGATGTATTATTAATAATAATAATAAATGCTCAGTAAATATTTGTTGGATAATAGAGGAGTACAGGTCATGTGTGGCTTTGCCATTGTGGAAGGCCATGGGAGGAGGAGGATGACATAACTCCTCTCCCAAGATGGAAGTTAGGCTTGACCTACCAGTGTTTCGCTGGGGTAGTACGCCCTCAATGTCTGTATTAGGGACCTTCAAAGAGGCCAGGGGGATTAGTGGAGCTGGGAAGCTGTGACAAAGATGTGCATCAAAGGTGGGACAGCAGTGGCGAAGTAGGTTAACTGGATGCTCTTGGCAGTGACAGTGACATCCAGTTGTGCCCCTTGGGGTGGGTAGAGAGTTATATGGGTGGGGCAGGGAACATTAGCAAACTAAAACTCTCACCCAATCTAATCTTGAGGCCTTTCATCATTCTCCCCACCACCCCCCGAGACTGTCATTGTATTTTGCCGTGTATCATGTGCATTTTTTTGCCCCAATTTTTTTTTTTTTTTTTGAGACAGAGTCTCAAGCTGTCACCCTGAGTAGAGTACTATGGCATCAAAGCTCACAGCAACCTCCAATTCCTGGGCTCAAGTGAGTCTCTTGCCTGTGCCTTCCAAGTAGCTGGGACCACAGGCGCCTGCCACAACTCCCGGCCATTTTTTGGTTGCAGCCGTCATTGTTGTTTGGCGGGCCTGGGCTGGATTCGAACCCGCCAGCTCCGGTGTACGTGGCTGGCGCCTTAGTCCGTTGAGCCACAGGCGCTGAGCCGTTTTCTTTCCTTTTTTTTTTTTTTAAAGACGGAGCCTTACTCTGTTGCCTAGCTAGAGTGTCATGATAGCAGTTTAGCTCACAGCAAACTCCTGGGGTTAAGCAGTCCTCCTGCCTTGGTCTCCCGAGTAGCTGGGACTACAGGTGCCTGTCACAATGTCTGGCTAAATTTTCTGTTTTTAGTAGAGTTGGGGTCTCATTCTTGCTCAGGTTGGTCTTGAACTCCTGAGGTTAAGTGATCCTCCCGCCTCAGCCTTCCAGAGAGCTAGGATTACAGATCCACTGTGCCTGGCCTCAACTCTAGTTTTTAAATAAATCCCTTGTGTTTTATCTCTCTTCATTGATCCCCAGATCAATCTTTTAGGCCTGTCATCTGCACATTTGCTTTGATGCTGGGCTCAAAGCCAGATTGCCTGGCCCTGCCACTTACACCTTGGGCATGTTAACCCCCACGCTGCCCCAGTGTTCTTATCTGTAACATGGGGATTATAATGGTATCTACCTCGCAGGGTTATTGTGAGGATGAGATGAATCAGCAATATCTGTTACTGTGCTTAGGACAGTGTTTGGCATATGGCCAGGATGTGGGCCACCATCATTGGCATAAAGGAATTTTCCTGCATTTTTGGAAAGTGGCCCTTCTCTCTGTTTTTCCTCTGGGTTGAACCCATTCAGTGTCGGTTTGATTTATGGGATCTGAAGAGAAACCAGACTATCGTGTTGGTTTAGAATTCCTACCTCCTCTTGCTTTCCTCCTGTGAGTCCCTGGGGTTCTCCTGCCAGCCTGGGAGGGGGCTTCTTGGGGGGTACATTCTAGGGAGGGAAGCAGGGGTGGAACAGCCACATCTGTCCTTATGCATCATCACTCTTCCCCTCACTGGTCACACCTGGTTGCCTGGCAACCAGGAAAGCACATCTCTGCAGCCCCTTGAAATGTCACAGGGAGACACGATGTTCCCAGCAAACCCTCAAATCACATTCCATTGAGTTCTGTTCAGCCTGAGGCCCAGCAACAGAAACAATAGGAACAGAACAAAACATCAGAAGCCTGTGCCAGAAGCCTGGAGTTGGGGATCTGGCCATGCCTATGGGGCAGTGGGAGGTATGACAGAGACCATCACCCAGTCTGGTCTCAAAAGGCACAGTTCTCCCCTCAGAGCCTCGGCCTCTCCTCTTCTGGGACAATGGTGATTTAGCACCTGCTCTGCAGGGCCTCAAATCACGTTTTTGTAATTCGCATAATTTCCCAAACTTTGTTATTCTTTTTTTTTTTTTTTTTTAGTTTTTGGCCAGGGCTGGGTTTGAACATGCCACCTCCAGCATATGGGACCAGCGCCCTACTCCTTTGAGTCACAGGCGCCGCCCAACTTTGTTATTCTTATTCTATCTGTCATGGTGATCCATGATCAGTGATTTTTGATGTTACTATTGTGGGGCACCAGGAACCCCACCCACATAAGATAGCAAACTTAACTGCTGAATGTTGTGTGTGTTCTGATTGCCCCACTGACCCACTGTTCCCCACCTCTCTCCCTCTCCCCGGGCCTCCCTATTCCCTGAGACACAACCATATTGAAATTAGGACAATTAGTAACCCTACAATGGCCGTTAAGTGTTCAAATGAAGAGTTGCATGTTTTTACTTTAAATCAAAAGGTAGAAATGATTAAGCTTAATGAAGAAGGCTTGTCAAAAGCCAAGAGAGGCCGGAACTCAGGCCTCGTTCTTGTACCCAACAGTTAGCCAAGTTGTGAATGCCAAGGAAAAGTTGATATGGAGAAGGTTTGAGTGGTCTGGATAGAAGGTCAAAACAGCCACAATATTCCCTTCAGCCTAACTCAGAAGAAGGCCCTAATATTCTTAAGTTCTATGAAGGCTGAAAGAGGTGAGGAAGCTGCAGAAGAAAAGTTTGAAGCTGGCAGAAGCAGGCTCATGAGGTTTAAGGAAAGAAGCCGTCTTCATCACATAAAAGTTCAAGGTGAAGGAACAAGTGCTGATGGAGAACTTGTAGCAAGTTACCCAGAAGATCCAGCCAAGAGGGTGGATAAAGCTGGCCCCACTAAATGACAGGTTTTCAATGGAAGAAACAGCCTTCCATTGGAAGAAGATGTCATCTAGAAGCTCCTAGCTAGAAAGGCGACGTCAACACCTGGCTTCAAGGGACAGGCTGATACTCTTGGGGCTAATGCAGCTGGTGACTTTAAGTTGAAGCTAATGCTTGTTCACCATTCCAAAGATCCTGGGGCCCTTAAGAATTATCCTAAATCTACTCTGCCTGTGCTCTATAAATGGAATAACAAAGCCTGGATGACAGCACACCTGTTTACAGCATGGTTTATTGAATATTTTAAGCCCACAGTTGAGAACTATTGATCAGAAAAAAGATTATTTTCAAAATATTACAGCTCATTAACAATGCACCTGTCATCTAGTCAAGAACTTTGATAGAGATGTACAAGGAAATGAATGTTATTTTCATGCCTGCTAACTCAACATGCATTCTGCAGCCCATGGATAAGGGAGTCATTTCAACTTTCAAGTCTTATTAAGGAATACATTTCATAAGGCTATAGCTGCCTTACATAGTCATCGCCCTGATGATCTGGGCAAAGTTAAATGAAAACCTGGAAAGGATTCATGATTCTAGATGCCATTTGTGATTCGTGGGAGGGAGGGTCATAATATCAACATTCGCGGTAGTTTGGAAGAAGTTGATTCCAACTTTCATGGACGACTTTGATGGGCTCCAGATTTCAGAGGGGGATGTAACTGCAGATGTGGTGAACACAGCAAGAGAACTAGAATTATTAACAGAAGTCACAAAGATGTGACTGAATCGCTGCAATCTCAAGATAAAACTTGATTGAAGGAGGAGCTGCTTCTTTAGATGAGCAAAGAAAGTAGTTTCTACAGATGGAATCTACTCCTAGTGGAGATGCTGTCAACATTGATGAGATGACAACAAAGGATTTCGAATATTACACAAACTTAGTAGACTGAGCAGGGGCAGGGTTTCAGAGGACTGACTCCAACTTTGCAGAAAGTCCTACCATGGGTGAAATGCTGTCACACAGCATCACATTCTACAGATGCTTCCTTTCATGGAAGGAAGAGCCATCTGATACAGCAAACTTCATTGTTGTCTTATCTTAAGCAATTGCCACCAAGGGGGAGAGGAGAGGAGGGAGGGGGGAGCAGGGAGGAGGGAGAGAGATTGGCAGGAGAAGGGAGGGCAATTGGTGGGACCTCACCTAATAGGAGGGTGTTCAGCATGCCCCCTTGGTGGAGGGCTCAACTACAACTTGAACTTTACCTTAAAACTGAAGACAGTGTAACCTAAACATGTGTGCCCTCATATTAATTTGAAATAAAAGAATTAAAATGAAAAGGTATCACTATAGTCACCTGAGCCTTCAGTGACTACCTCCCTGAGCAGACAGCAGCCATCAGTATTGAGGGAAGACCCTCTAGCAGCAAAAACATTACAACTGGCCGAAGGTTCAGAGGACAGTTAGCATCATTACCACGTGACTCACTTTATTGTGATATTGGCTTTACTCTGGTGGCCTGGAATTGAACCCCCAGTGTCTCCAAGGTATGTCTATCCTTGCTTTGTTCTTATTCCCCCCAGAAAAAGCCAAGGTTTGCCAGGTCCACGAGGGCAGAGACATTTATTGTTTTGTTCACTACTGTGTCTGCCCCCAGGGCCTAGCACACAGCAGGTGCTCCAGAAACATCTATTCCATGAACGAATAAAAAAGTGGGGTTCCCAAGGCCTGGTGCTTGGTAGGTGTTCATGAGTCTTAACTCCATTTGTGTCATTTTAGGTTTTCTTTTTCCAAAGAGGGGTTGGGCTGACACCCTTAACCCCTGTACTTTTGGTTTGGCATCTATGGGAGATAATTCTTTAGATATTTATAGGAAAAGACAGAAGTATCCCTTCATAAAAGACACATTAGCACAAAATCATCACTCCTGGCACTTTTCAGGAACAAAACTTCAGGATGGATCAGGTATGACATATCCCGAGAGGCTCTGAGGTTTAGATATGAGAAATAGGGAGAGGGGAAAATAGCTTAAGATCTGAGGGTGTCCAGAATGTGTTGGAAGAGCAAGGGCTTGAGCCAGGCAGGCCTGGGTTTGGATCTTACCTCTGCAGCCTGTTGGTATGTGAACTTGGGCACACTGTGCCTCAGTTTCCTCATTTGTAAGATGGTGATAAGATGGAAATGAGATGCCCTAACAAAGGCCATGCCCCCCCTTTCCCCAGTGCTCAGAATTAAATTCCAGGGGTGGGATGGGGAGGAAGAAGTAAGATACCTGCAGCCTCAGAGGACAACTTTGACATTATAATTATTACCATTTGTTTTCAGTCACAATCTTTAATTCATTCTGGAATGCCATAGTCTCAGACAGGGTCTCCATCAGCCTCCCCCTTTGGGGCCGCATGAGGCCTGAGGTTTGGCTGGCTTCCAGAGACTGCACTTGTCAGGACAATTCAGGAAAGCCTCATGGTGGTGGTGGGGGAACAGTAAAGCTGGCACTTCTAGATTGAGCAGTCAGCCGCTCCAGGAGCCAGAACATGAGAGGGATGGTTCTGCGGCCTGGCCTCATATTAACTGCAGAAGTCAAAAAACTGATTATTCTAAACCCTGGCGCTCACTTGCTCAACACTTTCCCCTTGTCTGGGTAATTAGATCTCCCAGGACTTCAAGAGGATGCTGGTGGCTTCGTGCCAGAAGTGAATCTTGCTCATATGTCCTTGAGGCTGACAAGGGGTGGCAGGGGCGAGGCTCTGCTGGCTCAGATCGCAGCCCCTGTGGGCCTGGGTTCTCCCTTAGGTCCTGACTCTCAGTGGGGGTCAAAAGGACACAGCCTTCCTACAGGAGGGACGAGGGGATGACAGGGAAACTGGCCAGGGAGTGTACCAGGAGGCACAGAGGTGTTGCTGTCGGCTTTGGCCAAGGGTAGATTCTCTGATGTCTCCACAGCCCCCAGATCGAGCTGGGCTGTAAGTCTTGGTTAGGGGTAGGGAGTGGACTGGAGGAGCCCTCAGCACGCAGACACATGCGTGTACACCCACACTTCTGTGTTCACTTACTTCAAATCCCTGCTAGGTGCTGGGGCTTCAGGGGCAAATGAAGCTGTCCTTGTTCCAGGAATTATAAAATTTGGAAGCCTGGGCTGGGGCCTGCCTTCCCACCAAAGGTGCTACAGCCGCCTCTCTAGTGGACGGGAAGCCCGTTAGCTCCTTAGGAGCTGAGCCAGAGCGGGATGAGACAGAGCTGCCCTTAGTGTTCTACAGTGTGTCTCCAGGAGTTTTTTTTTTTTTTCCTACAATGACGCTCACCTTGGACTTTCCCCACCATGGCTATTCCTAGCAATTGGCCACAGCTTGGGGACTCCCTTTTCCCTACCGAACAGTCAGTTGCCTCTTGGGCCATGGCTCTCTCTTGGCTGACAGCTCCGGGTTCTAACAGACTAGGGGACTCTGTTTCCGCCACTGTGATTTTTCTAAATGCATCCTTGTAAGGAAAGGAGGGGGACATAGTACTGGGAAAGTTAGAATACTTAAAGGTAGGTCCTGACTCTGTCATGTATTTGCTACGTTACCCTGGACAAGCCACTCTCTGAACCTCAGATTGTTTACTATAAAATGGAGGCAAAAAATAAGTACCCATCCTAGCTCAGTGCCCATAGCTCAGAGGTTAGGGCACTGGCCACATTCCCCGATGCAGGTAGGTTCCAACCTGGCCTGGGCCTGCTAAACAACAATGACAATTGCAACAAAAAAAATAGCTGGGCATTGTGGCAGGCGCCTATAGTCGCAGCTACTTGGGACGGTGAGGCAAGAGAATCGCTTAAGCCCAAGAGTTTGAGGTTGCTGTGATCTGTGACACCCCGGCACTCTACCCAGGGTGACGGTGAGACTCTGTCTTAAAATAAATGTGTATCCACTTGGGTAGCTTAAGAGTTTGAGGTTGCTGTGATCTGTGACACCCCGGCACTCTACCCAGGGTGACGGTGAGACTCTGTCTTAAAATAAATGTGTATCCACTTGGGTAGCTTGACATAAAAGGAAATCATGAGGATATAGGGTCTCGGAGGATACCTGGCAAAGCCCAAGAGATGGACACAGGGGATCTGAAAACATCGATGAACAGGGACCCCACTATTATTCAACTTCAGGGATCCATGGAGGGTGGTTCTTAGGCAGCCAGCATGTCAATTGAAAGCGAGGTTAATGCCACCTCTACACGGAAGCCCTCCTTGATTGCCCATCTAAAGGTGCCCTTCTCCACATTGTTCTCAAAGCTGTTAACCACCTAATGTTTTCTTGCTCATTAATTTGTTTCTATTTTTATCCCGGACTCCTGGAAGCTTTATGAAGAGGATCTTTGTTGGTTTTGCTCATTGCTATACACCAGCACCTAGGAAAACATCTAGCACCACATAGCTGTTCAGTAAATGCCTATTTAAAGAGCAGTAAATGACTTAGCAGTGAATGCAGTGATTCTCAACTAGGGAGTGGGGCATCCCCCATAGGGACTGGGTCAACATTCTGTTGAGGAGGGAGTAAGAAGCAAGATATCTGTAGGCTCAGAGGACAACTTTGACATTGTAATTATTACCATTTGTTTTCAGTCACAGCCTTTAATTCATTCTTAAATCCCAAATGGCAATAATGAAGGGGGCAAGCTCCAAAGGAAGCTCTGGATTCCTATAGGTTGGGGACTCTGATCCCCTGTGGGCCTGGGAGCCTGTCTTCAAGGACCTCCTGCAACAGGGTGGTAGCTGGGTGATACCCACAGTAAGGAGTTCAATTTCCTTCTGGGGGCAGTGGGAGTCACTGGGATTTGAGCAGGTGCTGGTACCGCCTGACTTATATTTAAGTTTACTCTTGCCACTGTGAGGAGAACAGCTTGGAGGGGAGGGGATGGAAAAGGGAGGGACTTATATGTACGTTACTCTCATTTAGTTTTTCTAACAACTCTGTGACAGGCTTATCTAGACACACTTTTCAGCTGAAGAAACTGAGGTTCAGAGAGGGATGGTGATTCACCTGAGACCACACAGCAAGTGAGCAGAGGAGCTGATACTGGACTCCCAGTCAGTGCTCCACGGCCAGGCTCTGTCAAGTGTTCCTGAGGCCGACAGCCACCAACCCCACAGTCTGGGGTTCCAGGTTCATCTTCTTATAGACTTAGAGGCCCAGGCCTATGTACCCCTGAGAATGCTGCTGGCCAGAAGGAGACAGAAAAGTGAGGCCTGGAAACCAGGATCAAGTTCTCAGCTGCCCTGTTAACAGATCAGGTGTCTGCCTGGCCCACCCTGGCCCCTCTTTCTCAAATTTGGGCCTGCACTCCAGTGTTTTAGAGCAACTGAAAACTCTCAGGCTTCTGAGCCAGAGTCCTGCCCCCTCTGTGGGGGGCACAGAGCCCTAGGGGTGACCCCTCATTCCCTTTGACAGATGATTAGAAGCATGAGTCAGGCCCCATGCAGGCCCGAGTTTTACTCCCATAGCTATGTAAGTTGGGCAATTCAGCTAACCCCTGCCCCTCAATTTCTTCACCTACAAAATGGTACTACTCATAGCCTCTCCTGTCTAGGGGTATAACCTGTTAGTCACTTGCCAACTGGACTATTCCTGGAGGATCCCCTCTTCCTAAGTCATATCCCCTGGCCTTCTGCTGGCCACCAGATGTTCCCAAATAAGGTGGCAGCATGTGGATCGGAGGTCCTCAGGTGGAGTCTGGCTCTTTGCCTTGACCATCTGAGATTCTGCATCTTCCTGGAGGGTCATGAGCCTCCCAGTAAATGATGAGTTGATGGCGCTTGGGATGCCCACCCTGCATATATTTTGAGGTGAAGCTTAAACCTTCAAGGGCACTTCACAAGTGTCTGGGCCACTACAGACCTCTGATTTTCCCCTTCACGCTCACCCTTGTAGGTGCTTGAGAAGACTGCCCCAAGCTACTCCTCCCCTCGGGGTGTTTGTTTTCTCTGGAGATCACTGAGGGTGGATTCGGGCAGGGAGACAGCTCATTTACTCCACCTCTGAGGTGGAGGGGGGTGGAAGGTGAGGAGGAGGGAAAGATGTGCTCTGAGCCCCTGTACTTCTCCTGGTTCTTCGGTTCACTGTTCTCAGGATTAAAGCTCTGGATCCTTTTTTAAAGACCCTGGGACTTCAAGTAATTATGAGTTAAGAAAAAAAAAAGAAATAAAAAGATATCCTAAAAGAAAAAAATACAGCTTAATGAAATTAGTGAGAGAAACAAAAGCCGGTGCTGAGTTTTGTCTGTCTTGGGGCATTTTTCTTTCTTTCTTAGTTCTCCTGGGACTAGCAATAGTCTTGGTGGTTGTCAATCAAGATGTCCCACCTTCCTGGCTCCAGGGTGGGCATGTGACCAACGCAGGCCAATCACCTCCCAGATATGCTCTCTTCTGGGACAGGGAATCAGTGATTGGCCAGAGCCAGCTCACACCTGCTTGTGAGAGCCGATTGCTAAATTTTCAGGTATTTTTGTGAGCTGGTTGTTAATTATAGCCATCATTAGAATTCCATTATATAAACTTACAATTATATAAATTATATATTAAAAGGCAATAAATACTCCAAACTTAACACTTTCTAATTATTTTACTACGTTTCACTATCATCTGTTCTCTTGACTAGATGGTCTATTGTGTCTGTGTGGTAGAAATACCGTACAATGGTCGCTACTGTGCATCTCTCCCTAATGATGTCATCTTGGTAATCAGGAGGCAGTGTGTGCACAATGGAAATCAGCATCCCTAAAAATGATAATTCACTCCCAACAGGGCGAGCCAGGTGTTAAACATTTACCAGCACAGCACAGTTCAGAATCCTGAGTGATACAAGGACCCAAAACAGCCGGAGTCGATTTTTCCCAGCCCTAAATTCCCCAAAGGGACATTTGCTCTGTGAGTCATGCAAGTCCCAATTTCCTTCTGGAAAACACAGCTAGGTCTTCTAGTCTTTGCTCCAACTTGGGGAGATGACTCCCATCTGCCCTCTGCTCTTCATTACATCGCCCAGTCTGTTTTTGTTGCTTACACCCAGAGTGGTTAAGCTAACCCGACTTAGGATGACGTCCCCACATGGGCAGAAAGAAAAGCCAAGAGAAAAATCCTCAGTCCCACCCTGCAAACCCACACCATGCACATTCTAGATGTTTCTTCCCAGCTTCTTTCCCCTGGAGTCTGTTTTTATAGAGTTGTTGCCATTGTCAGAATGTACAGTACTAAAGCCCACTTTTACAACTTGATGTTATTTCCCAGAGTCTCAGCCACATTGCTTCCGATTCTCTACAACAACCATTTTCTCTAATATCTCAAAGGCACACGGAGAAGCTAGAAAGGACCTAATTGTTTTCCTAATGTTGAGCATCTAAGGATTACTTGTTCCCTTTCCCTGCCCCACAGTAGCACGAAGGGGTGTGGTTGACACGTTGGAAACTGTGGGTCAGGAGACCTGAGTTCTCATCTGGCCTTGGGCAGATGGTCTTGTGAACTTGGGCAAGACCCCTTCCTCTCTGGGCCTCAACTTCTTAACCTATATGAAGTTGATGATAATGATAATAGGAATAATAATAACATGATGGTAATAATAAACGATAGTGGTCATTCCCATTTCTGGTGGGCTTCCTGAACTATGCCAAGCATGTTTGACTTGCACTTGCTCAGTAATAAGAGTTATTTTAGAGACGAGTAAACAGGTTCTGAGAGGTGATGTCATTTGCTTGGCACAATCCAGCTAGTAAGTGGTACAGCTATCATTCAGACCCATCCTCCCAATTCATTCTTCATTGCTACTCCCTAACGCCTACCGTGTGATGGGCTCTTGGGAAAGACGTGCTCTGACAGCAATGAGCTTGTCCCCTCACCACACCCCTCATGCAGTCCTATTCATGTCCCCACTTCATAGGAGACAAAACTGCAATTCTGAGCACAGATGTGGTTTTCCCAAGGGAGAGTGTTCTGGGCTGAATCATGCCCCACTAAGTCCGTATGTTGAAGCTCTAATCTCCAATACCTTGGGGATTGGAAGATAGGGTCACTGTAGAGGTAAGTAGTTACTAAGTTAAGATGAGGCCATTAGGGTGGGCCGTAATCCACAGCATGACTGGTATGCTTATATAAAGAGGAAATGTGAGCTCAGACAGGCACGCAGAGAGGAAGACAGTTCTCGTGGCCCTCAGAAGGAAGCAACCTGCTGTCTTAATCTATTTGGGACTTCTGGCCTCCAGACTGGGAGCGGATACATTTCTATGATTTAAGCCACTCAGTCTGTGGTTCTCTGTTGCAGCGGGCCTAGCAGACTGACAGTGAGAGACAGGAACAGGGTGGCAGGTGTGAGCCGAGGGCCTGGGGGAGACGGGAGGCTGCAACAGAGACCTAGGGGGTCCTCTTCCCCTTTGCTGTGTGCAGGATGACTCAGGGCCTGGCTGGGGTCTGGCCAGTACCCAGTGTGCACTGGGCAAATCCTTTCCCTCCTGAGCCTCAGTCTCCCCATGTGTGCTCTGGGATTGCTAGAGGAGAGGGAAAACCTGAGGGCCCTTCTGGACCTGTGGTCCATGAATCTCTCGGTCTCTCATCCCAACCGCTCTGACGCACTGAGCTGGAGAGTGGTGCCAGGCCTCAGGGGACACTCCCTTCTGCTGTTCTGTCCGGCAGAGGTTTCCCCAGGGCTCACCCGCCAGCCTGCCCTCCTCGGTGGAGGCTATTTCTCCTTCTTGCCCTACTTCCTGGCAACAACCCTGTCTACCTGACTGCCAATCCCGCAGCAGATGCCCGATCACGCTGCAGCTGCAGGTGGCACTCTCCTTCCCCTCTCTGAGGTCTCCTCCTTGCCGGCTGCAGGCTCCCTCAGTAGGAGATATTCCCCAAGGGCCCATCCTTAACAAGTGCCCTGGCTGAATCCACAGTTCTTGCCCATTTCTGGAGTGTACTTTGTGGCCAGCCCTGTTCCGGGTGCTAGGATACAGCCCTCCTGCGGCTGCCACGCAGGCTGGGGACTTGTGAGCGGAGACAGATCTAATCCCCAGACCTCTTTGTCTCTAGTGCCCTGCCTCCAGCTCCCTAGACCCTGCAGATGTGCGGTGCCCACTGCAAACCTGTCATCTCACCTCCACCCTCGCTCCTCCCCTTGTGCCATCTCCACCGGCTGCCACCAGCTGCTGCCTTAAAGACCGAGTCCCCTCATTGCCACTCACAGGCTGTGTTCTGCTGTTTTGAGCTCTCTCCTCTCCAATGCCCAGGCCTAGGTCTCACCTTATCACCTCCTGTCTGCATGCTTGGGGGTGTTTCCCATTCTGAACCAAATTCTTAGTCGTGTTGCCCCCCTGATTGAGCTCTCTCCTGCCTCTTCATTTAAGCCCAAACTTTTTGCTTAACATTCACACTTCCTCATAGAGGTTCTTAGTGTGTGCTCTGGAACCACCTGCCTGAATTTAAATCCCAATTCCTCCTCTCGTTAGCTGTTAGCTGTGTGACATGAGGCAAGTGATTTAATATCTTTGTGCCTCAGTTTCCTCATTTGTAAAAATGGAAATAAGGTTAACACTTCCTAAGGTTGTCAGGAGGATTAAGGGAGGCAGTGCTCTATGTAAAGCTCTTAGAACAATGTCTGAAACATTTGTAACTTTCAGTTATTCCGATGTGTTAATATTTTTGCTGGTTACTCTCTGCCTCAAGCCTCAGCCAAAGAGAATGATATGTTCTTTCTTTCACATACCCTCCTTCCTTGCCTCTGTACCTTTTCCCATACTGTTTCCTTTACCTGGAGTGTCCTCCCCCACCACAAACCCTGCCCTATCCTTCAAACATTTTAATTCAAACACTGCCCCCTCCATGAAGCCCTCCCGGATCCTCCAGTCAGAAAAACAGGTTCCCACCTCTTAACCCCTTGACATCTTGTCCAAAGCTATCTCACAGAAAGAGCAGAGTCTTCCCAGCCAGAACTGGTCCCTGGGATTATTTGCTGGGACCTCAGAAATTTCTAGAGGGCCCTCCCTTTGTGTTGGAGGCGAGGGCAGGTGGGTGCTAGGAAGCCATTGGCCAAAGCACTAATTTCCACTGACTATAAATAACTCTGGGACTGAAACCACAGCAGGGGCCTGGATTGCACCAGGAGGAGTAAGATAATCGTTGTGGGGTGAGAGGTGCCTGTATAAATAACTAACCCAGCCTGTCTGGGCCTCTCGGGTGACGGGCTGCTTCAGCTCTCTCCAGTTGAACTTGGGCCTTAGTGGGACCCAGGCTGGGTGAATGACTGAGGTCATACTAACATTAGAGATGGTCCAGGCTGAAATTATTGAGAACCCTTCTCACTCCTTAGCCCATGTGGCAGATAAGAAAACTGAGGCTCAGGGAGGAGAAATAGCTGAAAACTGGGGTCCAGGCCCCTGGGCTTCTGGGAGCCAGAGAACAGCAGCCAGGGAACGCCCATATCTGGTCAGCTGCTAAGCCCAGCCTATGGGAGCCAGAGTGGGTGAGGCCCCAAAGCTGCCTGGTAGGGAAGGGAGCTAGGCCAAGGCCTGGGGCAAGGGGCTGTGATGGGTCCTTAGCTGCCCACAAGGTCTCAAGGTCAAGAGACTGACTTTCAGGGGAAGAGACCTGGGGTCCAGTTGTGAGTCAGCCCCCCTTTGGCCAGTCTGATGGCTGCACTGCTGAAGATTCTAAGGCAATGAGTCTCATGATTCTATGTGTGAGCCTAAAGGGGCCTCAGAGACCACCAGATGCACCGTTTTTATTTTCCAGACAGAGGACTGAGACGCAGAACAGGGTGGAGGGAGCACAGAGAGGGTCTTAGCCAGTAAAGGCTAGCGTCAGGCTGGTCCCCTTCTCTCCCCAGCCCGGTGTGTCTAAACACAGGTGCGTGGACCTCCAGTTCTTTCCCTGGAGCCACATACGTCCCCCTGGGCACCCCTGTGTGTGTTCTCTCCTTTAATCCACAGCTGGGATGGGCCCTGGGAGCCGGACATTATTTGCTCCATTTCACAGATGTACCAACTGAGGCAACACTAGCTTATATGACCTGTGCCTCAAACCATGCCTTTAGACACTGTGGTTCACGAGTACTTTCCTTCAGTATCAGAGGTGCTCAATTTTTTTCTTTCTTTACTTTTCTTTATTCCAACTCTTTGTTAAACAAAACATTTTCTGCCAAATGCTTTACCACATAAACCAGTTTTAAAAGGAGCAGCTCCCGCCTGTGGTGGGTAGGAGGCTCTGAGGCCCCCCACCCTTCAGCATCCCTCCCTGTCCCCAGGCATCTCAGGCCACCAGAGAGCCCAGGCTGAAGACTGTTTCCCCAAACCCTCAGTTTCCCTGAGTGCAGCGAGTTTTCTGGCTCTCCTGGCCTGGAGAAGACTGTACTCAGGGCCCCTGTCCTGGAGCGGGAGGTCCATCTCACACAGGCAGTGCAGACAAACAGGAGCACAGTTGTCCAAGCTGATAGCCTGCATGCCCAGCACGAACAAACCACCTGAGACCCAGAGTCCACAAAAACCATTCCACAGTCCACGGGCTGGAGTCCCTTAGCCTTTGGCATACTTCCTGGGCTCCAGGCTCCATGAGTCCCTCACTTCCCCCAGGCCCATCCTGGCGCCTGCCTCAGGGCCTTTGCTCACCCTCCTTCTCCTAATAAGAGTTCGTATCCCTCCCATCTCTTCACACTCAACTCCTCCCTGCCCCTCCAGGCTGAGCTGATGGGACCTTTCTCCGGTTGTGTCCCAATCAGGCAGGGATCACTCCGTCTTGGGTCTTTAGAACTCTCTCTCTTGCTGCAGTTAACTTTTGTCCTTAGTGGGCAGTGGACCGAGAGGTTATCTGTGCGTGTCCAGGAGCCAGAAAGCATGGCACCACCACTGGCCGGGCCTCTCGTGAGTGGGGCTGTCCCGAGCTTGCCTTGACTCACCTGTAAGCCTGGATGCCGGCAGTTCCTGAATCACGGGGGTGGTGTGATGAACACACGACCCCTCAACAGTGAGCCTGGCATGCTCTAAGTGCTCAGGGTGTGTTAACCAGTCTCTGCCATCACAGTGGGAGTCTTAAGGGCAGGGGTGGTTTATAATCGACCTTTGCACCTGGGAGCTCCTGGGGAAGGGCTTAGAAGGGGCTCCACCCTTTCCCCCTCGGGCTGGACTGAGGTCTGGCACCCTGCCCCTGGCTGCCTCTGTGTCCTTGGAGTTGTTTCCTCTGACGTTCCCTGACCCTTTGGACCAAGACGGGATATCCTTAATGGGTGCGCCTGTCCCCACCTGGCCACATCACACATCCTAAGGGAGCACATGGGAGAGATTCTGGGTCTCTTCCCAGAAGAGCACATGCACTCCTCATCTGCACACAGTAGGTGCACGACATCTATTTGGTTCACGAAGAAAAGTGTGTCCACCTCCATTGCTGCTTGGCGGGACAGAAGCGGGAGAAGAAGGGGGGATGTTCACTGAACACCTACAGCCATCAGGTCTAGAAGGTGGGTGCTATAATCACACCATCTACAGATGGGGAAACTGAGGCTCAGAGAGAGGGAGTGCCTCGATCAAGGCCCTAGATGGTGGAGACTGGACTTGGAACCAACGACTCTTCATTCCTTCCCTTTTCTGGGCACAGAGCGGATGCTTAGCGTCTAGTGCGTGTTTATTCTGTGAAAGGGTCGATGCCTTCACAGGAGGAATCAGGCTCCCCTTCCTCCCCAAGCCTTTGTTTCCTGCTTACGGGCTGCTGTAAGGATCCCAGAGGACAAAGTGTTGGAGGGGCCTGGCCTTTAGCTTGCTCACAGTAAGTGACAGGCACCCGGTAGCTTTGAGACTCATGCTGTCTGCATGGTGGGTCTGCCTAGAGCAAGACCCTCATAAATTCTGCCCTCACAACCCACCTCCTACACACCCCTAGAGGTGCCTGAAGGCATAAAGTACCTACTGGGCTGAGCAGCATGGCTCACTGGACGTGAGGTCTCCCTAGCCCTGCTGGAATCCCCTGGAAGCCCTCTGGCCAGCTGCAGGGTGGGCCCTGTCTTGCATTCTCCCCTGCCAACCCCAGCCTGTAGAATTATTTGCCTGGTCAGACTCTGCTGCCCGGGCCGGGGACCATCCATAGCAAACATAGATCGACATGTGGGGTTCTTTCATTGATGATTCAGAAAGATGTGTGGGTGGCAACCTGGAAACTGTCCCACGTGATTCACTGCAGCTTCGCATCACACTGTGCTTTTAAAGGTTTTTTCCCCTATTGGTAGAGGGGAGGGTTTAAGGGCTGCAAATCAAATAAGAGGCTGACATTTTTTTTCAACCCTTAGACTCATATGTGTTGCTCAAACCCACTGATCTACCCAAACTGCCTTTCTCTTCTCCACTAATTAAAATCTAACATGCCTCCTAAAGTCACACCCAGTCCAGCAGAGAATAATAACAGCCAATGCTGACCTCATCCCTACTATGTGCCAGGTACTAAGTGCTCTACACATATTCTTCTGATTCTCACAGCACCACTATTATCCCACATTGCAGATGAGGTAACTGAGGCACAGAGAGAACAGATAACTGGTCCCATGTTCCTGAGCAGGATAAGAAGTAGAGACAGAGCGGGACGTGGTGGCTCATGCTTGTGATCTTTGCACTCTGGGAGGCTGAGGTGGGTGGATTGCTTGAGTTCATGAGTTTGAGACCAGCCTGAGCAAGAATGAGACCTCATCTCTACTAAAAATAGAAAAACTAGCCAGGCATTGTGGTTGGTGCCTGTAGTCCCCGCTACTTGGGAGGCTGAGGCAAGAGGTACTTTTGAGCCTAAGAGTTTGAGGTTGCTGGCTGGGCGTGGTGGCTCATGCCTCTAAAGCTAGCACTCTAGGAGGCTGAGGAGGGAGGATCATTTGAGCTCAGGAGTTTGGGACCAACCTGAGCAAGAGTGAGACCCCATCTCTACTAAACATAGAAAAAATTAGCTGAGCATGGTGGCACATGTCTGTAGTCCCAGTTACTCTGGAGGTGTTTGCAGTGGCACCGAGCTATGACGATGCCACTGTACTCCAGCCCAGGTGACAGAGCAGGACTACAAAGCAAATCCATGATTTGGACCATGATGTCATGTTGGCCTCTTTACTACTGTGACCCTGGTCATAGATCTAGTTGGCCTGGGCAGTCCCAGATTATGCTCTTATCCTGGTGTGACATTCGTGGTGCTGAGGTTTGGCTGCTAGAATCTGTAGCCATACTGTGTTTGGTGCTTCTGAAACCTGCCTCCATTCCTCAGCTGCCTCCTTAGTCCTACCTTTCTCCCCACCCAGGCAACTCCTGCCTCAAGTGCACAGAACACGTCTGCTCTGCTCTGCTGTCCCAGCACACAGTAGGGCCCTTCCACGCAGTAGGCCCTGTGGTTTACACCTTCATTCCTCCTCTCTCTCCCAGTGTCCATGTGGTTTGGATGGACTAACGTGGCCCCTCTGGGGTAAGCATGTGACTGGATCTGACCTTTCAGCTTATTCCATCCTCTGGCCACAGAGATTGGTTCAGGAGTGGTCATGTGACTCTAGGTGGTCCAGGGAAAGTCTATTCTGAGATTTAAGGGGGACTGAGGAAATAGGTGCATTTGGCTGCTGGGGTGGCTGGGATGGGAGGGTGTCAGCCTGAAGCTGGTGGGGCTCCCATGTGGTGAGACCTAGTAAGGCCAAAAAAATCCTCCTGAAAACATTTGAGATGCTGGATCCAGCCATGCCTGAGCCAGACCTATCCCTGGACTTTTCAGTTGCATAATCCAGAAAATTTGTTTCTGCATAAACCAGTATGAGATGGGTTTCTATCAGAATAGAAGAACTCTGTAAAAACTGGAAGTAGATTCTTTTCTAGAAAACCTGCAAAGTACATTCAACTCACTGTTTCCAAATTCCAGAACGTGAAAGCACAATTCCCATTTCACAGGTAAGAAAACTGAGGTTGTGAGAGTCTAAATATCCTTCCTGACGTCACAATCCCACTTAGTGAGGGAGGTGAGGCTTGGACACCTCTCTGGCCTTCGTGCCTTCCCCTCATCCCTGTACCCATTTGTGAGGAGGCAGCTTGGTCTCTTTAGCCTCTTATATACTTTGATGAGTTTTTCTCCCCCAGGCCTTTCACCTGACAGAGTTCTGGGCCTTAAAATGGAGCACAGGCCGCTTCATATAGAGACCCTGGGGTGGGTCTGGGGAGGCGGCCTCACCCATCTCTGGCCGGTCAGTGAAACTCCCATGGGTATGCTGTGTCTGGGCAGCTCCCAGCCTCACCCTGCTGAGACACTGCTGAGTCTGGCTGCCCTGGTTTTCCCATCAACCCCCAGGGACCCAGTGATCCTTGGGAAGATGGAGACAGGGAAAACTAGAGCACAGGGCATGACAAATAGAAGCCCCCACCTCCTGCCCCCGTACCCTCCTGGTGCCCAGCTGCTGCAGCTCCAGGGGAGACCTGGGCCCCACCCCGTCCCAGGAGCATTCTTCACTGCCATATTCACAAGCCCCCGCCATCTCCCATGGCCTGCTCTCTTGTTCTTGCTCAGTCCCGCTCTCTCCTCCACTTGGGCAGGCCGTGGGATTCATACAAAATTAACCGGAGGTTCCGTTTCACAATACGCCACAGTATCCAGTTCCCACCCCACCCCTGCTGCCCATCTCTGTCCACCTTGTGGTGAACATCCTGCAGGGACTGTCTGCATTGCCCTCTCTGACAGCCCGAAGCATGGTGTCAGGAAGCGAGAAACAAGGGCTGCGTGTGGCTCAGGGCAGTGTCACGCTGGGCTCGGGGAGCTGGAGCCAATTGTTCCACGGGTGACACGAGGTGTCCCGTGTCCATCCTCAGGCCTTCAGCCTTCTGTCCCCTGCCAGGAGGGGCAGCAGAGTATCCCTTGCCTCTTCTTGTCCCTCCCCGCCTTCTCTCCATGAAGGAACGAGCTCCCAGGCATTGTACCTGGTGCTGGGGACAGAGGAGAATGACCCGGAGCTCCTGCCTCCAGGCCTCCCAGACCCTCCAACACTACTCTCCTAGCAACCTTCTCTCCTAGCACATTAACTCTTTGCTGGGCAACATCACTTGCTAAGTGTCTCGGGCCTGCCTTGCACAGTCGGGTCGCCTTACCTAACTTCATCCTCACACCGTCCCCACGAGGTGGGTACTGCTTTCGTCCTCATTTCACGGGTAAGTGGACTGAGGCTCAGAGAGGTTAAATTTAACTCTCCCCATACCCCTTGAAGAGAAAGCCCCTCAGGATTTGAACCCAGGTCTCCGGGACTCTACCATCTCAGGCTGGAAGGGAGTGAAAGGAACGGGAACAGCAGAGGCAGAAGGGAAGGGCATTAGTCAGAATGGAACAGAAGCAACAGAGGAGGTGGACAGATGGGGCAGAGCTCAGATGGGGCAGAGCCTCACAGGGAGCCAGGCAGCCTAACAGGCGTCACCTAAGTTGGTCCCCCAGGTGGAAAACCCCACGTGCTGAGCTGTGGAAGCCGAGCCCATGCACTCGGGGTGGGAGTTGATTCCCCATGGCCTCAGTCCCCATTTGTCACTTGCAGAGATCTTTTTGCCTAAAATTAGCTGGACGTGAGCGGGAAGGCTAATTTATGCATGGCCTGGAGCATTTCCTGCAGCGTGACTCAGAGGCCAGGTCCTGCTCACGTCAGTGGCTTAGGGGTAGGGCGTGTTGGGAACAGCAGCCGGAGTCCCGTCTGGAGCCAGCACAGCAGAGACCATGCAGCTTTTAAACTGGGGGCTGGAGCTGGGGACATGTCTCTAAATCAAAAGAGGGCCGGACAGATGCTGCACATGAGGAGGGACGGAGGAAACCGTCCTGGCGCTCCCATCCTACTCAGGACTGACAGTGGACGCTTCGGAGTGCTGTTCCCAGGTGGGCATTCTTAGCTCCGAGCTGGAGACATGCGGCTGTGGGGTTACATGGGGTTGCGATCGAAGCCTGCTTTGACGTGAACAGTGGTGGTGACCGTTAGCCCTCATACTCTTCCTCTGCAAATGTGATAACAACACCTGCTTCCGGGAACGTGTGCAATAAGGACGCCTAACAGCCTTGTAAACCGTGTTCCCGATGAGCAGATCTGGGACAGTCACATTCCACCCTTTCTGGAGAACGTGACTGCTTGTTCCTGAGTGATGAGACTCATCCTGAAACCAACAACAACAAGGGCTGGCATTGACAGCACTTAGATGCTGGACACGTGGCCTAATCTTATTTAATGTTTACAACCTATTTTACAGTTGAGGAAATGGAGGCGTTCAGTCTCTGGGGCAGAATCTCACCATACAGAACTAGCCATGTGTCAGGGACTGTTCTGAGCTACTTTGGTCCTCACCACAGCCCTGGGAGGTCATCACTATTAACACCCCCAATTTACAGATGTGCAAATGGAGGTGCAGAGGGGCTGAGTGACTTGCCGGGAGTCCCACAGCTTGTAAGTAGCAGAGCTGGGTCTGGATCCCAGGTCACCCAAGTCTAGGAGTGTATTGTGCTCTCTGCCCCTCCTCAAAACTCTTCCAGCTCTACCTCTCCCTGTACCATGGGAGATCCTTCTAGGGACCAGTGAGGCAGGAGCTCCAGTAGACGTTATGATGGGTTTTCCTCCATCTCAGAGATCTTTCCCATCAGAGATCTCATTTGGTCCTCATGAAAAATTTGGAAACTAATGCCCAGAGAGGTCAGATAAAAGGCCAAAAGCCACACAGCTGGCAGGCAACAGAGCAATAGTCAGAGTTGTCATTATTATTTCCATTTTACAGATGAGAAAATCCAGTCCTTGATTTGCCATATAAAGCCCGGCTTTTGGCAGCATACTCTTATTCTATGGAATTCCCTCTAAGAAACATTGCTCTAGGCCATGTTACATGCCTTCCCTTCTCTTTCGTCTATAGTCAAGTCCAAATGCCTCCTCCAGGAAGCCTTCCTTGAATTCCACTACCCCCTAGCTTTTATCACTCCTGTGAGTCCCAGGGCCCTTACTGCACTTGGTCTCCATCATCTGGGGCTGTTTGAGCTGCTCATTTATCTGAGAGCTGCTCCCTGAGAGCTGGGACTCCGTGGCCCAGGTACCAATGTAGGCCCTGGATGTACAGGGAGAGCAGACAGCGCTCCTGCCATCAGGTACACACACACGCTCTCCCAGCAGTCCAGAGAGGAGGATCCAGAAACCACCTGACAATGGCCCTGTACAGTGCTGAAGCTTGGCTGTGTGCTGCTCAATCTCCTAGGGCCTAAAGAGCTTTCCTGTGGGACAGGAGGGTAGATTTCTTAACCTGGGGTCCATGGCTTAGCTTTGAGGGGTTCTGAAAACCCAATGGTACTGTGAGGCACATCTGCTGCATGCAATTGGCTTTTTATCTGGGTACAGGGGCTACAGCTTCTACCAGGGTCTGACCAGGGTCCAGAGACATTTCAGAATTCTTGACTGAGAATTCTTAATCAAGTGAATCTCCTGGTCCCCAATCAAAAGGCAAAGGCCACCTGGGGAGCCCTGCCTTCTAGCAGGCCTGGTGATCCATCCTGATGGTGGAGGCTATTACCAGAAATGGGTGACCATATGAGGCTGAGGCCAAAAGTCCCCAAGCAGAGCTGACATGAGGCTGTTTTCAAGCCCTGAGCTGGAATCACACTGTGAAGAAAGGCTGCTTCCTCTGGTCCCACCCTTCCTACCAAAATACAAGCGCAGCAGGCGAGAAGGTGGACCTAAACTTCTCAGGCGCTGTCCATGGGCAACACGCAGCGAGAGGAGTTAGTGTGGGGAGAA